>JAOXNN020000065.1:819901-837564 GCA_028571205.2 Hydropsyche betteni | reverse complement strand
TATAACGATTTGACAAAACTAACTTTTAATATCGAAAATCCTTTGACGTCTTTGTTTTTGATTGACGTTCAAATTTGAGATTTTTCGCAAAGTTCCAACGAACGGCGGTGTGAGCGGACGGGGAAAATTTTTTACATTATGTAAAAAGACATCATTTATTATTTTATCACGGAAAGGACTAAAGACTCGCAGAAGGGTATCATGGGGTGAAATCTGTTACCCGTCATATATTTTTTATGAAGTTTTTATGCAAATATCTCCGTCGCTGCGAGAGAAAAAATTCATACCGACACATTTCGCAGAATTTTATCCGCGCACTTATTACTATGAATACACCCATATACAATTTCATAAGAATATTTACCCTGTACATTAGAAACTAATAAACTTCAGACATTCAATGAAGCATCGACGCGTTTATAAAACACCCCCGCACGAATAAAATTCCGATACAACCCATCTAGATAACGTCTTCGTTACCATCGAGACCAATTAGAAGACTGCATCGGGGGTGTTGGAGCAAAGTTACCTTAAGGTCCCTGAGAACTACCACGTCGTAATTATCGAGGGGTTGTAAGACGTCAAAAAACGTCAACCCCTTCTTCGCGGGACTCGCGAGTCTGCCGCTCGACAAACAACCCCCGGGGAAATTAAGGGCTGCTCGGCTCGCATTATGGCCGTATCGAGTTCTGCGATAATATTTACATGGCGCATACGAGCGTAACACGACAAACTCGCGTCGATGTGGAAATTCAGGTTGTTTCAGTCTATATGCGAGTTGTTTAGAGGTAAAAGTTACAATTCAAGCCAATTACCGATAATGTTATTTTCCTTTTTTTTTTGTTGTTGTTGTTTTTTTTTAATATATTTTATTTAATGCGTTGCGTCTATCTAATCGCTTTGCTAAGCACGAAGCAAAGAATCTTGAAAGCGAGTGGGTGAAAAAACAAAAATATCTTCAAAACTAAAAAAATTAGAAATTTCTATTTTTGTGTACCATTTTATTACTAATCAATCATTCGTCGGAATATTTTTCACGAATATTTGTGGATTTTATAGCAGTATAAAAATTTGATCAAACTGAAAACGAACATGCATTTTTTCTTAAGATAGCAGGTTTTAAAAGTTATTTTTTTAATGAGTCAATCTTTATAATTCAGTTCGAAAAAAACCTTTATGCAAAATATATTTGTTTCAATTTTATAACCAATTTCGTGAACGCGTATTTTTAGCTTCTATGCGAAGGTGAATGGCACGCGAACACCAAATATTATTTGTAATTGAAAGCAAAAATTAACTAAAACTTTTCCAAAGCTTAGTTTCAGAATTATATTCATAATTCAAAATTTTATCACGTAGAATTATTTAATAAAAACAGTTTTTTACGAATTATTCACTAAAACTATATAAATTGGTGTCCAATAGATGTGACGTAACATACTTGTATAAAGCATTCAGTTATCCTGATTTGTAAATATAATAATATATGATATGCAAAACCTCGATCCTATTCATCATAATATTCAACATCATCTTCATAATTATATATAACCTTTGTAAAATCTGCTGTAGACGAGACCTTTCTGAGATTCATCTGTAGTCATAAGGGGAAAGTAACTTTTGATGAGTTTAGATACTAAAAATCTATTCTTGTGAAATGGTTTTAGGTTAACGGTGTGCATATCCATACAAAGACTGTTCCACTTGTTGCTTAACTTTTGTGATCGATAGAAACGGACGCGTTTAAGAAATCAAAAATTCTTAATACATTTAAAGAAATATAATAGAACACGGTCAATATTACAAAATAATTTGGAAAATAATGTGAATTTCGGTTCTGCTCATTTGACATAATATTTAGTCTGAGTATTTTGATTCATAATTGCCATTTCCCAAAATAGACTAGCGGAGTGGTTTTCATAAATTGCTTTTTGATATTTGGAAGGTCTTGGTGTTTTTCTATATTATTTATTGTAAGTATTTTAATTTCCAATCGTTTCATAAATATTTTGACACAACTCACATGAATATGCTTCCACCGCCTAAGCATTTAACAAAAATACTTTTAAGCACTTCTAAAACAAACGTCAAAGCCTCGCTAAGAGGCTTTTGTATTTATTCCATACGTTTCACGTTCGTTCAATGTTTCGCAACACAGACTCGAAACACGTTTCATTATTCAAACCGTAACATACATTTTTTCAATAAAAAAACAAACATCCGCAAACTATCGCGCCCAAATCCCCACCGGCTCGAAAAGCTAAACGCGAAATCCGCAACCGCTCAAACAACCAAGCGCCAACAAACAAAGCGCCAACAAACAACGCACTCTTCAAAAAGCACCGTGCTTTTCCCTCGCAGCATTGTTTATTAAAACAAATCCTTTCGGAGTGTTGCACCTGTACCTGGAAAAAAGGGCACCAACGACAACACAGCGAAAAAGTGCGAGTCGTACATAACACGCGATTATGGCAGGCCACGTACACGTGCGATATTATTATATAGGCCCGGGCGTGAAAACGGACCTTGGGCCTTTATGAATATTTAACCGAGCGCGTAAATTCGCCCTTTTCGCCCTTTTTCGACGGAATATACGAGCTTCGTTTTGCGCGTAACGAGCGAGCGAGCGTCGAGTTATTGCGGGCGATTTTGCACCGACGCCGGTCGGTTCGAAAGGCACTTTTTTCTAATTACGAAGTATTATTTTACATTGGAAAATGTATGTGGGATGTATAAAAATATGTGTGCGCGCTGAATTGTGTTGTTAAATTATGTATGCGGGCGTTGTTTGTGCTGTTATTAAGGTATTTGTGAAATTTAATTAAAGTAGGAAGGAGTGGAGTCGATTAGATCTTGGATGAGGTAAGAAAGGTTTTTATTTGAGAATTTTGTTTGTGAAAAGTATATTAAATTTGCATTAATTTGTATGCATATATTGAATATATGATTTCGATAATTATTTGAATGATTTAATCGATCATTTTCTTTCCCTTTGAGAGTTTTAGTATTGAACTTTTTGAAAGTTATATCTTTCACAAAATAACAGAGGAGGGGAGAAGTTATTATAATATAAAATATTAAGAAAATGAAGGATTAATATGACTAGGTACAGCAAAACCTCGATTTTATTATTCCGAAATTCAAGTTTTCTCGTTAATTACGTTCAATTTTTTTTAAATTCTGAAAACCTAAATTTTTCCATTTTAAACCCTCAATCTACATTTCCGTCTAATATTGCTTTTTTTAAAGGTCCTTTCAAAATCTTAAAAACAGAGTTTCAATGTATATATTATAGCTAAATTGTTTATAATATTTAATTTTTTTATACAATCAATAGAAAAAAAATGCCGTATATAAGCCGTATACCTTTTATGGTTAATTTAAAATTTCACTCATAAATACCATATGAAATCTCATTTGTATAAAATATGCTTTTTTTTATAAAACCTTCATATGTTAGATACAATTAAAAAGTTGTACCAACACAAAAAAGTAATAAACTTCCCCAAATAAAAATAGTCCAGATTCACGCACATGGAAAAAAGAAACCATCCTGTAAAGCTATAAAACCGAACGCGCGCTCGGAAAACGATTTATTTACACGGACGAAATTTTTACATTTCGACGAAATTTAAACGCGCGAATTCTAGTTGAATTTTTTCACCCGAAAGTGCTCCATTTTGTGCATGCTTATTCGATTTGGCGCTATGCGGAACTGCAGCTGAATGCACTCGTTCTATGTTGCATTAAGCATTCGGCGTGCGCGAAAAACGTAAACGAAATCGGATCGTTTGAAATCGGAGGGACATAGCATAAATTTTAAAATGAAAACTCCCCCAATATAAAATGGAAAAAAAATAAACGAAAACAAAAACGCGCGGAAAAATCCAGCGTATCGGTCGCGCCGTTCGAATGCGCAAATATGCATTTTCCCGTCGATTTGAATTTGTAAATATTTGCAAGTTAATGGATTTCGTTAGCGTTGACTTTTTTGGTGTCTGTTTTGAGTTTTTGTATGTATGTAATATGAAAGGGATCCGAAATGACGGGATTTGTTCGATTTGTGTATATTGTTAGTCATTTTGATGGAATTAATGTGTCAGACGTGCTTTTGTTCGTGGAAAATACATTAGCCGTTATGTGCGCTCGTTAAAATACGATAAAATTTATATTAATTTCTATTCAGCAAAACATACACTACTATAAAGTGGTGTGGATATTATTCATAAACGTTTGTTCAATACATTGATACTGCGTTTTGTTTTGTTAAAGCTTTCAACAGTAATCAATTCATCGAAATTCGACCAAAATATTCAATTTTGAAAATAATTAAAAAATAACAACACATTATATCTCAATATAAACGAAATTTAAGACACTATCGATGTCAATACTAGAAATAGCGAAAGAATCACATACGTCAAGATTGCAAAGATATCCGTTTTTCCCGGAAATTCTTAGAGTTTCCCACTCTTTTCTCAGAAAATTTGAAGATGTCCACCCCGGAAGAGTGGCAGGGGTCGTCGAAATAGGTGGCTCGGGTTATCGTTTAACGAGTTTGTGTCAGGTTCCTAATGGTGCTGGCAAACGGCACTCGCCTGCTTTTCGCTCGTAATTACAGAACTTGCCTCTGCCGAGTGTCAATTGAGACGTCGAATAATGATCCTGCCTTTCCCCAACGAACTTTTTTTGTTGTTGCGAATTAACAATTTGATTTTATATGTTTGGACTAGTTTTTTTTGTGATCTCTGTGCTGATTAAGAGTTTTGTCTTAACAACAAATTTGATCTATTTTTGAAAATTGGAATGGACTAATTTTTTTAAATCATAGAAATTAAACAATATTGAAATTGATTCTTAAATAGATAAAATAACTGTATATTGTGTTGATTTAAAACTATTCAGTTTCAAAATACTTCCGGGTTCATCTTATTTCTTGTATATAAAATGTATCGCCGTTTGGTTTCTCGCTTAAACTTAAAAACCACTTGACTGATTTGGACATTTATTTTTTTTTTGTTCGTTTCAACTAACAGGTAGTTTAAAAATAAAAATAATAGGGAAATTCCTAAAGAAAATCTCAAAAATAATATAATTAATTTTCTATGGAAAATTACATCGTGATAATATTGATTGTGATTGTGATAATATTAAAATTGGTATACCGGTGTGTGCAGAATGCATGTTCACAACGGGGACCGGGAACGGGAATCGGAAACTAGTGTGTGCAGAACGCATGAAGACAACAGGAACAATGGGCCAACGGGCGCTATTCTTAGATGAAAAAAAATCCAGTATTTAGAATCGAAGATCTATTGTTTGTTGACGACAAATCTTGTATATGCGAAAATGGCGATACGAATGCAAGATACGACAAAAAATGGGACGTATGGTCAGTTCAGTTTTAGCGAGACTAACGAACAGCGATTGTAGGTGATACGAAGTTCGCCAGGTTAGCTAGTTATCGTATAACACCTAAATACAATTTAAATAAATACACAAATCAACATAAAGGTTTCAATGATGATGATGATAATAATAATAATATAAAATATCAAATCAAACTAAAAACTAGTTGGAACTAGCAACCAACCATCGCAACCGCCGCGATCAAGCAGTAATTAACGATCGACAATTTAAAAACCAACTATCCCCGACAACCCCACACGTTAAGCGACGTCACCAAAAGTAAATCAATTATCGTACATTATTGTCGCAATCAAAAAGTCGTTTGGAGGATGGCGCGCGCCCGTGTCTCGTAATGGACAAAGTTTAGGGTCGACCTCATCCCGTGTCGGCGAATTGTGTTGAGCAACACCCGCACATACACACAAGAGCACAGAGAGAAATTAACAACTAATTAATGTCGCCGGTTCCACAATAAATTCGCAACACTTTGACCGCCGAATCGGCCGGCACAGTTGGCGTTGTCGCTCCCGAGGCGCGGCTTTGTGTCGATTCGGGCTAGGTTTGAATTTCGCGCGCATTTGTCAACCGAGTGCCTCTGGTTGTTTGCCGGGTTGGTGTTCGGTGCTTTGTGCTGGGCGCGGAGTTGTTTCTGATTTGTGGATATTCGAGGTTGTTTGATGTTTTTGAAAGTTTGTTTTCGTTGGATTTTTCGTAACGAGGGGATATTAATGAGTGTTTAACGTAAGGCATGACTGTATTAATTTTAATGATAAAATAGTTTGAATAAACGACGCACCCATACTTTGTTTTAATTAATTTGCTTCAGTAACTCATGCAATTTTTTTTGTAAAATTTTAATAGAAATTCGTAATTTGATACAATAATTACAATATATAGGAAAAAATTATTCAGACGATTTTACATCGGTGATTTAAAAAATTTTATAATATATTCACATAAACCAAAGACTTTCTTCCATTTTTCATGACTAAAAAATCAAAAATTAAAAAGACCATTACGCACCATTTGATTTTTCACTCAAAAAAGCTAATTCTATTCACAATTTCGGACACGCATCACTTTGATTAATTAAACATGTGTCCACACATAATGGGCATTGAGCCCATGTCATGAGGACTCCAAGACACGAATGGACTCGCGGAAACCAATTAATTTCTCGAATGGACACACGCAGACATGAATTATATTATATTGCATACGTTCATAATACGAGAAAGCTTATTATTATATTGTACACGTGAAACAATTGTCGACGTGTCGAGGAAGGCCACCATTCAAAGTATTCGAACGCTGGGTTTGTTCTAAAACACTTGTACGTTCCCACGATTTTGAAGTGAGGTTGCTGTTTATGTACAATTGTTAATATTACTAGAAACATCAATTATGAGTTGGAATTGTTCATTGGTTTTATTGGTAACAGTCACATTGTATCAATTAATTAAACCGACGTGGTATATACAATATATAATATTTCACGATATTGAACATAATATTTGTTTACTTTCAACTTTCATATCAGGCTAAAAGCACAGTTCCTATCCGGTTCACCTTCGTAGAATTCATAGGTTAAGCTTTCGAACGATGATAAAACGAAAAACTCTATTTTCAGGTATAGAATGATGGAAAAGTCGATGTTCTATCCTCGACCACAATGAACCTCGGACCATTGTACGTCGGTCAATGAAGGCCGGCGATAGTTCGGATGAGGGCTTAAAGGGCTTGTGTGTACGTGTGTATAACTGAACTTTTATAGGGAAAGATGATTATGTTTGTACAGAGCTTTGAGTTGCTGACTAGTTCCAATTAGAGAATGTTCATAAAGAGTTGGTATATTCGCGTAGAATTTCTTTTCAGATAAAAAAAATTAATTGGACAACTCTTTATATCTAATCTTTAGTACAACGTAAAAAATTTTTTTTATAGTAATCATATAACGATTATCGCGAATAAATCATGCAAGAAATTGAAATTGTACGTTATATAAGTATAATGGAATTGAAGCGGAAACACGAAGTGCGGTCACAATCGGCAATTGGTTGCAATGACTAATGGCGATATTGAACGGCACCAATTCGAAACTAACTTTCTCAGTATAATTTGTATTCATAGCGAAAGTTCAAATTAATCATGCAATCCAGAGAAAACCGCCAATTCTGGACAAGCTAATAAATGGAATCGAATAAGTCAATTGAGGGGGCGTTCAGCGTTTGACTCCTGTCTGGGAATTCGAACGTACTAAAGTGTCGCAAACTTTAATATAAACACACATGTATAATGTAATATAACCTTTCGACATATAATATATGAAATAAGTTTGACTGAAAAGTTTCCAGTTTCGCTCAATCGCTCGAAAAACGTTCAAGGAGTGTTCTCCTGTAGGGAAGTGGCGCTCTGAAAATTTTCCGAACGCTTTTCGCTGCAAGGAGGAAAATGACAAATTTTCCGACGTATTGAACAACGCGTTTCGGATTCCATGGTCTCAAATGCAAGCGAGCTTTGCTATTTTTGCGTGGTCGATGAAAATTTTTTTATTTTCTTTGACGACGGCGAGTTGAATCAAACCACTTAGCCGAACGACGGATGAAATTTTCGGACCGAACCCCTAAGGGAATTATAAGATCCGAAAGCGTATCAAGTTCAGTGAACGAAAATGAAAGCTGTTTGGGAAAAGTGAATTCTATAAATGATGAATAATTACAGATTCATGCATCGACTCAGTTTAAATTTTTTTATGTTTCAATTTGAATTTTCTTAAATATTGAATATTTTGCTCATAAAGTTATGTAACAGGTTGAAATTACTCAATGAAGTTTTCAGAATTGTCACTATGTACGTATACGTATAATTATATGAGCGAGCGTGAAATTCAACGCCACATGGAAGCGCAGGTAATTAGCAAACACATTAAGGTGAAAATTGAACTCGTGACGTACGCTCATATAAAATTAATTAAAACGCGTTTAGCCCCGTTTTCGAACAAACAACGACCACTTCAAATAATGACGACCTACACGCTACAACAAATTCCAAACGCCATTAAATCTGGATTGAAAATCACTACATATTCTCCTAGTGAATCCCAGTAATTTTAACCGTTTTCTCATAATTGTTGTGGCCTTATAAATCGACTGAGTTGTGAGTTTTATTCTTAGAATTCCAATGAAAGAAAATATAAAAATATTATAGCAATTTATTAAAGTAAACTATTTTCAAATCATAGATTTTAAAAAATATATATGAAGAATCATTTTTTTATATATACGACTTATTTTTATTATGTACTAGCGATTTTTACCTGGCATTGTTTGAAATTCCGTGAAAATAAATTGTGTATCAATTATTGACGACCGATTATAATTATTGTCACAATCAATCGCAACTCCGGTACTTATAATTTGTATGGCAATGGATAAAAAAAACTTAAAAACGAAACGATATTTAAAAACTGAATGCTTACTTAGTTTCTCCTGATTTCAAAACACATTATTTCCAAATTTTGTGAAGATTCATCTTTCGTTTTAGGAATTCATTGAATACATATATACATAAATACACCGTTTGGGTTTTATATATATATATAGATATTTTAAAATATTAACGTATAAAACATAATTATATTATATTTTTTAACTAAAATGTTTATTAATTTTTAAAATCAATCAATTTGTATCTTTGAATCTATTTTTCTACTATTCATCAATAAACACAAAAATACTGGATTGAATTTAACAGAAGTATATTAAACTTTTTATTCAGCAATTACAGATTTCTAATATAACTAATCTCAAGATATTTTTATCAAATTTTCACTAGAATCAAAATTCAGTATTTCAATTTCTATTAAAAATAATTAGTTTGAATGTTTAGCTTCCATCAAAGTTTAACCACATATCGCAAAACCAATAGATAAATACAATCAAACACACGCTCAATCGAAAAAACAAAAGAACCATTTCAGTATTCAACAATCTACAGATTCTTTCCCCCAAAATAAATATCTTTTGAAACAAAAAAAAATCACATCCATTAAAGCCTTTCAATATCGAAAACGCCCCAACACTAAAATACAAAATTAATCAACCCCATCAAAATCTAACGAACGTCTCGCACATAACACACGCGCGTCGCCGTCGTACATAATTCAGGAAAAGCGCCCCGGAAATTAGGCATAAGTGCTTCCGGGGAAAATTCGCGCTCGCGGTTTTCCCGGCGCTGAATTTTTCATCACAGCTCGAGCATTATTCACGCACTCGGCGATCGGCTCGCATGCTCGGCAGCCTTATTCGCCTTAGGCGCTAATTGAACGGAAAATGAAAGCGATGAATAATGGATGAGCGCCGCGACGTCTAATCGCCGTGTAAATCACTTTTTGTAATTGCATCGCGGACGGCTCGAGGCGTTCGCTCGATTGAGGCTTTAGGGGTTCATTTTGTTTTCGGTTTTTTTTTTTATTTGTATGGTTTTGTTGATTTTTTAGACAATACTAGCTGAACCTGGCAGACGTTATCCTGCCAGTCTATATTATTATAACCGATTGATATGATTCTATGAATCGCGTAATTAAAGCAAATAAATTTAAGGACAAATCTTCGACTCTTTGTACTGTTTTTTTGTTTTATTTTAATGATACAAAAACATTCTCGATAAAAAAATACACATAAATGCCATTTTTCATGGCAATCAGTCGGACTGTGTTGGAGTGAAACGACGTCTAATATACAAATATTATATAAATTGATATTAAAATTTTGTATATTTCTGTATACAATAGCTGAACGCTCATAGTTAACTCTCTTAACGACTCTCAATCCGATAAAAATAAATCATTAATATTTCTTTTATTATAAATTATGTATTTTATTTCAAAATATATGTGTATCAATATTTAAAAAGCTACAATTAGTGAAAAAATAATAAGGTAACGTATGAATTGTATTTTTGAATAAATATTTAAAAAAAGTTGAAAATGAGTTCTTATGAAGTTATTCTCTTCTGATTTTTTTTTTAAGTCAATTGGTGTAGTTTTTAAATAATCGCCCTAAGCGTTTGGGGTAATCGAGAGAATGGTTTCTGGATTAAACCGAGGGTTTTTCACCCTCTTAACAAATTGACAAACCTAATGGACAACGAAATTTACTAATTTTAAATTCCACTTCAAACTGTATCGAATCTAATGGGAAAAGAAAATTAGTTTTGCTTTTAATCCACCTATTACGTAATTACACGAGTGACATTGAAATATAAAGTTATTAAAATTTTGATAAGTGACTCATGATTTTTCAAATTATACGACTCAATTTCATTAAGTGCTTTATATCACAATTTTCGTAGAATAAATATTTTCACTTACAACGTCAAAATTAATAAACAGTTTGTGTTAAAAAAAATATATGATTCAGACATATAAATTTATTTCATTTATATATCGAGTAGAGCCAATTCCAACGAACTTATTCGTAAATCCTACAATTTCTTATCATCGTTCCACTCTTTAATAATGTACCGTGTCTGCAATTCGAACATACCATCAATCTTCCTTTGCGAAAAAACTGCCTTTTAACGTAGATCTTCGTTAGTTCTTGACCCTGTTTTCCCGAATATAACCTCAAGCATAATATAAAATAGATTTTTATGGGAAAATCATGCAAAATTCACACAAAACACATTAGAAATCCAACTACGTACTATTTTTCGGGTAGTTAGGAACACAACGTTGCAATCTCGACGACCGAGTGAATTCTCTGTTCCTCCAAACATACACTTGTGTTTCTATTGATCGTATTGGTGCTTTTCCAGCTGTTTGGGAAGCTTAGTAGTGCTACTTCTTAAAGTTTCCCGTAATAGAAACGTTCTCTAATGGTGGCATCTTTGTGCTGAGATTTTGCACGTTTTGGCCCCGTCACTACTATTGAACACTTCAGTTTCCATACGCATTTACATACACTTTTTAAATATGCTCTTAACATTTCGGATTGTATATATTATAATATGATAATACATAAGTCGAAATTTTAAAATAATTTTCTTCGTTTTCGGAAACGGAAGGCTGGCGAATCATAGGCCAATTTCATCAGCATGCAATTACCTTCGAAATATGAGCGTCCAGTGGGGAATATACACCCCGGGGGCGTGTCTCATCCGATTTTCATGTTTTTCCCGACAAATTTTCAGGTGTCCTCGTGTTGGAAGATATCAAGGGAGGCTCGACGATAACCGGATGCAATTATTCAGCTAGCAGGACCTGCGGAGATTGGGTGACGATGGGCGTCAATGCCCTACGGCCACCACTGCTGACACGCCCTTATGGAAAAAGGGCGTAATTATCAAGCCGCCCCAACGTGATGGATCAATTTAGACGAAATTCTGGCAAAAATTGTCAATTTAATTTTAAAATATTAATGAATTTATAAAACAAAATATTTATAAATAAATTGAACGCTTTAATAGACGTTGCGCATTAACACGACGCGTTGTTCATTAGCTCATTACGTCGGCCCCAAAATTTGATTACACACGAAATTCGTTTGTAATTCTGCACCGATATTGTTATCCGATCAACTTTAACACTCCCACAAACACCCACCAACCCACCTCCTAATGAAAATTAAACACATTTCCATTAATTGGCCTCCGAAACCGAGCGTCGAAGTATGAGTTTTAATGAAATTTGCCTCCATTGTTAATCGAAATCACACTTTTCTATCAAAAAACACATTCATTTTCGCATCCACATACATTGATACAATATTTTAGTTTTTATAGCTTCCAATTACGATGAATATTTGATTATTGTGAACGCAATTAATGATTTGTGGAACCGATTGCATACTTTAAGTACTCACAAACTTTTGATCGTTTTGAAAATCCGAATTGATTTTTGCGTAAAATATTTAACATTATCAACTGAAAATTTTCAATGAAAACTATTTTGTACAGGTTTCTGCAACAACACAAACCGATAAGCAACCGATTAAAACGATAAACAAAAATTGAAACTCCGACAGAGGCACCGCCAATTTATTCGACCGATACGTTTTTAATTAAAATTCTAATCGGGGTGAAGGTGTTGCGAGATTAAACGATGTTCGAAGGTGCACTTGCATTCGGCACGTGCAATTACGCGATGCACATTGGCATCGACCAATTATGCGGACCGCACAATTTCGCAGGTCCCATAAATTCGACTTGCATGGCCCCATAACGGTACACGTTCCATCCCCATGTGCACCCTTCGACCCCTTGCATTCTCGTTCCAATATGTCGTGACGATTTGTTCCCTTCCGAATTGTGTTTTTGGTATCATGGAAGGCTTTTGTACTGTATTTTTGGAGCATTATTTAAGCATTTATATTAAATTTTAACAACAATGGAAAGTTTTAAGATAAATTACAAATCATTTTTTTGCAGACATTTAATAGTCAGTAGTAGTGAAAATATTCATTAATTAAGTTTTTTTTAATTAAAAAAAAATAATTTGTTTCATTTCATTTTCTTGAAAATGCGAAAGTTTTTAAATAAAATCACCCTTATTTTGAAAAAATATTGTTAATGATAAATTTTCTTTAAAAATTTAATACTAATTTTTTTTATCAAAAAACAATATTACGAAGCTTTTCTCAAAATTAAGTATACCTACTATCACGGAATTAGACGTCTCAGATTCAATCGTTTGAGGAGACTGAATCTGATTGGTAATGAATTACATCTAAATAATGGTTCGATAAAAAGATATTTAATAGTATATGATTGTACTTTAATTATTTTAAAAGAGAATACAAGATAATGACAAACAAGCGCTTAATATCACAAAATTGGACAAGAGATCTCATTAAAATTCTGTAGTAAATAATATAGATATGGTTTGTTTTATTCGATGGCAAATTACGTCCGTGTAGCACAATTGCAATATTATTTATCAGGATTATGGTGAACATGGTACATATGTAGACATGGGATTTGGATTGTCTCGGATCAAACGGTAATATTGTGCAGTGTATTAATTTGATGCACTTGCATAACGAGTTGCACAATATGCGACATGATTGCTAGATGTTAATCGGGTCGTACAATACGATCATTCATCCCATAACGACACGATGAAATCCGATATTACCCATAGGAAAAATCCATGAAAAAATCGGCGGTCCCCGAGCGCACTTAAGATAGGATCACGATGTAAGCAATAACTATAAACATGAAACACGGCGAAAGGATCAAAAGGCCAATAGATGGTAATTCGCGTAATGCCGCAGACGGCCGCATGAATAAATATCGACGAGGGACGTATACCGAGGAATAAGAAGAACAAGGCCTTTTTTCCTCGGCCAGGATCGACCACAAAAGCCTAGAGAGATGCTCGGGGCATTTCCTTTGTGCGGCCTAGGATCGCCCAATTTCGCCTGGCCACAAAATTATTACGGGCCCTAGGTCATATTTGGGCCGTAAGCGTTTCGGGATTCTAGCGCGATTTTTGCTTTGGTATTGTGGATCGGTTGAGGGCAATGCTGTTCGTTTCTACACGAAAGAGCACGAAAATTTGATGAGGGATCCATTAATATTATACAAATATTTGGGTTTCATTTATTTTTTGTAAAGATGAAATCGGTTCGATTATTTTGTTATATGAAAATTTTAGTATATTTATGAATACTTCAAAGCTATCTAAATCGTAAAAGTTTTATATTATAAGCTATAGAACGTTGATTCTAAAGAACAAAGGGGTTCATTTACATCGACTCCTATATTGTACTAAATGCAAAACTATCTTTTGAAATCGCCGCTTTCACTCCGGCGCTAAATGCGCCATGTTTTTATTGAAAACACGAACTCAT
Source organism: Hydropsyche betteni (assembly GCA_028571205.2). Taxonomy (NCBI): domain Eukaryota; kingdom Metazoa; phylum Arthropoda; class Insecta; order Trichoptera; family Hydropsychidae; genus Hydropsyche; species Hydropsyche betteni. The sequence continues at coordinate 823,303 of JAOXNN020000065.1, read as the reverse complement.
CTATCCACGGTCAGAATGGTCATTTTGTGCGAGGCTCAACACCAAACTCGACATAGGGTTGCCAAATAATCCAAACATTGAAAAACAACTCGATTAAATATTCATAACAATGAGAATCATTTTTATGGATTTGAAAATATTTTTTTATATAATATATAGTTGTCATTTCAGATATCAGAAACTATTGTATTGCGAATAGTTTTAGTAGAAGTGGATATTTTTTTGAAATATTTTTATTGGTTATTAGAAAAAAATATACAAAGAAATTGATCAATTTGATTTAAAAAATAAGTGATGGTATAAACGTCATTTTCATGTAGTTTATATCGTATAAGACCTGCTAAAATATTAAATCTTGTTCAATAAAAAAACTAAATCATCGGTATCATCATCAAAGTTTCAGTTCAAATCAAGCTCTGGCCTCCCTTAGTTACATCCTTAAGAAGGGGCTCTATGCACTTACAGAATCCATAAATCAACAAGTATCTTGTATCTTGTAATCTTCCCATCATTATCTTAAAATTAAATACTCACACATAAATATTTTTTCATCAAATAATTTCAGATCAATAGAATACACAATCAAGACATAAATTTTCCATTGAACTCATCAAATATCGCTTATCTTCAGTAACCAATAAGAAACTGATACTTCAACAAAGACAAATGTTCCACGAAACATCGAAAAACCGAACAAATTTTCAATCAAAATCAACAAAATAACCTCCGAATCCAAAATCAACCCCATCAAACATACAACAATCGACAACCCTATCTAGCACCTCGGAGGTGGGCGCTCTTGAATATTCAGCGCACGGAGCCGAAAACCCCTATTAGCAGAGGGCCCGTGCCATATAGCCTCACTATAATCCGCGGGCAATATCCGACGGGGCCCCTTTATGTCCTCGCCCCGCTCCTGGCGGGGCCCGTGGATTATTACGGTGCGATCATATTAGCCGCGCGATAGTATTATGCGCCAGGTACGTCGGTGATAAATAAAATCGACCTTTCGATGTGTAAATATGCATTAGGCGGAAATGTATTAAATATATTAATACGTGAAGTCTTGAAGGTTAATTCTGGTGTTGGAAAAAATGAAAATTCGTTCATGTTTTGTCTCTGAAATATATATACTTTTTTGAAATAGAAGGTGGACATGATATAACTGTTTGATTCCGTGCGAAGCCGAACTTACCAATGAATGTTCAATAAAATTTATGATATACAATTTTGTTTCAAACACGCGAGTTTGTTACGTATTTTTTGTCGATAATATATTCAAAATAGAACGGTTATCGTCTTTACAATTAAGCGTCGAGTAAAAATCAATAAGATACGAATCTAAAAGGCGCGTCGCGTACTTTTGCATTGTAACACGTGCTTTTGACCATTTTATACGTGGCACGTGTTTGGCACGTGTCTCGACGTACGAAGGAAATCCAAAGGTAAAACGGCACTCAATCGCAAATGTCCAATACAAACGACCGTTATCGAAAATATATAGAGACCCGACAGCGGAAAACTTCCTCGTGATTTCTCTTCCTATTATTTTCATTTATAGAACACAGGAGACTTCGATTAATCTGAAAACATCACAAGCAGGAAAATTTATTTCATTTTCACAATATTTTCTTCAAAAAAAATATCTATTTTTGATGAAAAATCATATTATTTCGATCTCTCCTTAATAATGATACTAGCCGATTCTTCAATGAATCAGAATCTACTGTAAATACACTGTTTTTGGCGTTGTATCGTTTTTCCGCATTTTTCGTCATGTTCGTATGTTTGGCCTGCGGTTGAAATGATTTATGGATCTGACGAAAGTTCGTTTTAGCCGAGTTTAATTTTACAACGTGTTGTTTTGTGTCCCCATGGTTTTCGAACTTCCTCCTCTTGGCCGTGTGCGTATACAATTTAAATAAACGAAATACGCCTCCCCTTTCGTTGTGTGCGAAACAAATGTTATTTCTCATGCTGTCGTATCTACTAGAAGTCTATGGCTCGAATTAATTTCGGCTTTGTTGGTTTAAAGCTCGTTTGCTATTCGTTCTTTGGAAGTATCGTTAATCCATTTATGAGTACAGTTGTGAAATTATGCATAACTACTCAGAATATTAATCCTGTTTTGTACTGAAGATGATTTTCAGGGCAAAAATCAATTTTTGCAAGAATTCATTTAATGATGTGAAAATTAGATTCTAAAAAATTTAGTATTTGTGAAAAGCTTTTATTCAATTTATCAAAAATACTCGGATTTTCCTGAATATTATGAAGGAATACGTTTGTTTGAAATATAAACACTGTCATATTTTAAGTAATTTTCATGAAAGAAATCACTTAAATAAATAGACAAAAACCAATATTGAACATTCATTTTAATAAAAATCCACATCGACTACTTTTATTATTCATATCAAAGTGCTCCTTAAAAAAACCGTATCAAGCAAATCCCTCAATAACAAAATTACAAATCAACCAAGCAAAATAAAAATATTCTAACCACCTTTCTTAATATAAAAATAACTCATCCCCAAAACATACATCCCACTCTAAACCCGCATGAAAATTTCACGCGCGCGGAAAAAGCCGAAACATCCACACACACACATCACATGAAAGAAAAAAATACACAACCATCACAGACGACTCGTATTTTCAGCAGACATTTAGTGTTTGTGCTCGGTCTGAAAAACGCCGAGACGACCACAATATTTCACACGGTCGCTTCAAAAGCGCGTTTTCGGCTCGGCAAGAAGACAAGGTTATAATTCAACGGGAAGACGTCACTGTAAATATTGGCGACTTTAACGACCCTGCGTGGGGTCCTCGAAATGGATGTGCCTTGTAAAGATGGGTTTTGGGTGAGAATTTTAAAAAAAGTATTAGGTTCGGTTGTGATTTCACAAGATATTTTGCTTTGAACGCGCGATTTTAATTATTGGAATTAATTAGATTTTTAAATGTTTGATCTATTTTTAGATGTTTAGAATTTGTGTTATGTTGTTGTTTAAATTATGAAATTCGATTCTGGTATTCAAACCCTACACTAGTGATTTTATTATGAATGGTTTCTTTATTCTTACCATAATTTACTTAAAAGATAAATAAATTTACTTTGATTTTAATTTTCACTAGAATTTTGGCTAGGATATCACCATTGTGATCAATTCAAAACCGGACTGCAGTTTTATTTCTATAATAGTAGACATTGGCAGTTTATTTTTTTTAGTTTTCTGTAAATTCTATCTTTGTGACTTAGTTTGCAAAAAGTCTTAACGGTCAAAAATGTAATTTTAAATATCTATCTATAATATTAGAATTATTTAAAAAAAAAAAAAATCGTTTGAATTTTGAACTGTATTACTAGGGAATGCGCCATTTTGAACTTTGTTTAACGGC
>JAOXNN020000065.1:803960-819801 GCA_028571205.2 Hydropsyche betteni | reverse complement strand
TTTAAAAAAAAAAAAAATCGTTTGAATTTTGAACTGTATTACTAGGGAATGCGCCATTTTGAACTTTGTTTAACGGCGACACATTATCTCGGAACGTCACTGATTATAATATATTATAAAAAATGGAGGATGACTTTCAATATTTGAGTTATTTGAAATAGTTTTTAAACTTTTATTCTAAAATAGATAAATAAAACTTCCTCATTTCATATAAAATTATATTAAAATCTCTATGTAAATTTAACGTTTTCTCATAGCGTGAAATCAAACGTAGAAATGTATCAAAGAGACTATAGTTCTGAACCTGATGCATAATACTTCACTAGAATATACAAGTGACTTTCAACACTGTGTGCTTACTTTACACTGAGCCCGACGGGATTTCGGTCAGATTATGTTCAGACTCGTTTCGGACCTACGATACGAGCAATTAGTCTACCTTAAAGGTCCAATGTACACACAGACGAGTACTACATCGTGCAAAATGTAAGTGAAGGATAGTGTGTATGCAAATATTTGAGCCATTATCATGCCGCGCGCCGTCTCGACGCCGATTCTCGTCCAAATTTATGTGTTTGTTGTTCAAAATTTACACTGTCTCTTGCGGCGAGTCCATGGCTGTTAAACTTTTTAATAATGGTTATGGTTTCGCAGAAAATTTTTCGTATTACACAAAGCGGGTCAATAAACATCGATAACGAACGGATAGGGACACGAATTATTGCTGTCAAATACATGAGTGAACTGAGTAAGCGCAGGCGTGTTCTAATTTGGTTAAAACACGAAAAGTTTAAATTGAGACTAAACGAGTCAAGTCACCTCTTCGCTAACAAGTTGTCGGAGGGTCGAAAGTTTTTTTGCCTTTTCCTCTATTCGACGATAACAACTTCGCAGCCAAAGATCGATGAGTGAGGTAATTGAAGGGCGGAGGAAAGGACAACCCAACCCGCCCGTCTCGTTCAAATCTGATACCTATCAGTTGATTCGATTTCATTATATCGAAATAACTATTCGTTTCTATGTGAACTAACTATGATTCAGGTGACCAAATACGGAATGCGCAATGAAAATTAACTGTATTCAATGTAAGCCGATTTAATTTGATCTCTCTGAAAATGGCAAACTCATATGATTTATATATTTACGACTGATTTATGAATAAATAGTAATGGCGGATTATAAAGAGATGAAAATCGCTAAATGTACTACCTATTCATTGGCTTCGGTTCGGCTTATTGGAACGTGAATTGACGGGTAAAATATGAGCTTTCCGACTATGTGATTGAATCTTTCAAACGTTTATTTATGCCCATGTACATATTTTTGAATAAGCTCATAGAAAAGCATTTTAAATGGAAATTAAAATTGAATCGAAAGGATTATCGTTAGCTAGGGTTCAATTTTATTCATTTATATGATATATTTTGTCTCAAATATAATTCATTAAATTTATTTTTTTTCTGTTCTTCAAATGATATTTAATTAATTGATAAGATAATCATTAAAAAAATATCAGAAAACTTTAAATAGACTTTGAAAAACATAGATACTTACAAAGGAACCAACTTGCAAACTACATCATTACAAGCTCTAACATTCTTCGAACGTATTACGACAACTCCCATTCCGTTCCCGGATTTATCCAATTTTCTAGAACATCGTCTCCCAGCTACTTTTTCTCATTTTTCCGAAATTTTTTCTCCTTAGGCATTCATCGATTTTTCTGATCGTCAAACACGTAGAAATCGTCGAAAATCGCGGATAAAAGCGTCCGTTTAATGGCATCGCATTTCGAGCGCGACAGAAAAGTATTCAATTTAAAGTTGCTTCACTTACACGGAACGCGTTTACGACGCCGTAAAAGCCCGGCGCCGGAAAGCGCTGTAAAATAAAATAATATATAAAATAAAATAATATAATATAGAATAATAGTGCGTAATAATCCGCACGCGCCGCGCCTTCTTTACGGCGAAGAAATTCGCGCAATTTGCACCGCGCGGGCGCTTTGGAGTCGATGAGCCGGAAAGTGTACCCTTTCGAAAGTTTGCCAACCCTTCGGCCATGGGACATTTTAAAAGGCCAAAAAAAGCCTGGGACGGCAGGGTGGGCTTTTTTTCTCGGGGATTCGTCGAGTCGACACGTCCGTTGTATCGGAACGTTGACGACGTACTAATGTCTTGCGCGAGGCCGCTGCGAAATGGGAATTTTATATTTCATGAATGAAAAATTTATATGATAATACGAAAAAATATTATATTTGCATTTATATTATATATAAATTACGTATATGTTGACTTGAGGGATTTGGGAAAGATATCTTTATATAAATGCTCCTTTCCTTTTGCGTGGTACAGGAATGTAGTGCCAAAATTAGTTATAGATGCCTGTTAAGGGGTTGTAAAATCCGAGGAGAAGGTTGAACGAGTTTCCGGTTAAGTTGTTGATGTACAAATTGAAAATTAAAAGTTTGGTCCTCATCTATCGAGTAAAGGGTTAAATTGATTAAAAAAAGCAAATACCTATCGAAATTGGGCAATTAATAACAACCTTCCGTTTTAATTCGATTCAATTTTTAATTAATTTTCTTTTTAATGATTTTAGCACTTAGTATCTAATTTGATGAAAAGATACAATGTACCATAATTACAAATATGATTTTCGGTCTCTAATTAAGATCAACCACAATAAAATAATTAACCGTTTGAGCCAATACATAATTACCAAAGGCAATCAATTCTAATTTTACATATCAATTAAATAACAATACATTTTTAAAACTTCAATTAACACCACATATCATACAATAGATATATAAACTCTTAAAAATTGAAATATTTATTAAAAAAACGTAAATAGGCTGCATCAGATTGACGTCAATTATTTCAAGCCAACATACAATTCACCTGCAATTAAGCGACAAATAAACTGAAGTATACACGGCAGAGTTTGTTAACTCGGGGGGCGCGCCATTATTTATTTGTATGTCATAAGCTGTTTGTTAGCTTTTAATTAGGGTTTAATAAACTTAAGTGCGAAATAATACTGTAGTAATAGGCAATTAAGAGGGTAAATAAGTTTCGGGGCGTTCGGCTTTGTGCCCGAACCCCCTCAGTCGAAGTACAGTGATTCTTCGATTTATCAGGTTATAAGGTCCCATCGAATTATCGGAAAATTGCATATAATATTCAGTTTAAATACATTTTCCATGTTTTTTCATGTTATACAATTTTCGATAAAAAACTATTTACAGATTATATACAATGCATTTGATTAACTAAACGATACCAATTATATAAAACCAAGTAAACGAAAACTAATAGTTAATCATCCTATTGATCATCGTCCAGTTAATATTCTCCAATTCATCATCAATTTCTTCACCAACAACTCAAACATACATATTGTCATAACGTGCAAACACAAAACCGCTTAACCCGCAACCCTACGAACCAAAACTCAACTACACCCGGGGATGAGAGCACCGGTAACCCATTGTGTGCCGGCGGCGCACACGTGAGACTATTCTTTGCGAGCTAATGCCGCCCACCCAGAGCGCATAAATAACGAAGGCCGAAATTGCGAACCGGAGGAATGGTAATGCGTAGTCGATTCGACAGCGTATAGAACAAAGGATGCCAATTAAAAGCGTGTTTTTATTGCGTTCGATTTGACTGTATACCTGTATAATGTACTGAAAACGGGTGGCATGTGGAGTTAATTAACTTTTGTTTTCTTTCGTGGACAATGAAAGTGTCAACGAGGATTATTGCGTGCTGATGTGAATTGGGTTATTTGTATTTGATGTAATTGATATACAAAATTTGTAATAATTTTAATTAAATATCAATTATGGAATTTTTGGTGGAATTAGTGGAATATTTTTTATTGGTAACAAGTTGATCCGGTGAATTTCGTGTTACCTATAATCGCTGTTCGTTATTCTCGCTAAAACTAAACTGACCATACGTCCCGTTTTCGCCCGGACTCAACCGTTTTTGTCGTGTCTTGCGTTCGTTCCGTCATTTTTACATATATAAGATCTGTCATCAACAAACCATAGATCTTCGACTCTAAATACTAGATTTTCTTTCATCTTAAAATAGCGCCCATTATCTCGTTGGCTCGTTTTTCCTGTTGTCTTCACGCATTCTGCACACCGGTTATCAATTCCCGTTCCTGGTTCCCGGTTCCCGTTATGAACACGCGTTCTGCGTATACTATACCGATTGTAATTGTCACAATAATTACAATCAGATAGATAGATTTATAATGTACGAGTGAAAATTAATATTAATTTATTATAGACCACAAATTTATAAAAATATATGAAAACGTAGATTGAGTCGCAGTGAAGTTGACACGTTTTCGCGTGCTCAACACCTGAAGGTACCTTTGTAAATTTTCAATGGGGTATATCAACGTGTATAACAGAGATAATTAGTTTAACTTCGGGTCACAATGTTATTGTTATACGTGTGTGTTTGTAGGGATTTCAGACGAAACGGGTGCAAAATCGAGTGCAAAACTGGCATTAGTGCAAGCAATTGATTCCTGAAGTACTAACTTCTTGAGCAAAGTGAGTAATATAATATTTATTTTTTCATAATATTCTAATTTATTTTCTCAATTCAATTAAAAATTTTTGACGAAATATTCTTTTATTCTTTAAAAAATCAATAAAAAAATAATAATAATATTTAAATGTAAAAATACTTGAATATTATGAAAATCATTTTTATATCGAGTGCATTATTTGATTTGATTCAAATCGTTAAATTAATTTTTTTGTGCGATAAGAGCGCTCTACGTTGTTTTGTCATGATTATTTATGCACGATCATATATTGCTCATTATATTGTCAAAAGGACAATAATTCGTAACATACCAAGGTATATGTCGAAAAAACATTGTTATATTATATTTTAAAATTACGATAACACTGAAATTCAATTCTTTGTATTCACATGCTCACTTCATCACAACCGTAAAACATTTTTCCGACACGACTGATCGTGACACTAGATCTTGATATAACATTCAAACGGTTCATTTCCCTAAAATATCAAAAGAAATCACACGTGAAATATATTCCATTCACTTCAGATTAACATTTAAATTTTCCATTCTAATATTCATCCCCATTATATTGCAAGTAGAGTACCATACTTACGAGCGAGGACGCCGCATTATCTTCATCGAGCAACGTCTACGTCTACACACAAACCCGACCAACTCGAGACGGTGTTATAAGAGCAATTCCCTTTATTAAAAACAGTTTTCCGGTTTTGAATTAAGCATATCATCGCGGCCTCTCGTCGGGAATCCTCCGCGGCGCATTAAATGCAAATTGGATTCGTTCAAACAATGCAGAGCAGAGCAAACTTGCCCAACACGCCTCACTTCAAACCGAACCGGGAAAAAACAAGCAGAAGCGGAAAAGTTCTCCAGAAAATAAAATTAAGTCGGTCCCCGTGTCCGACGACTATTTTTCTCGAACATATTCATGCTTATGAATAATGCAGCGCGGTTTATTCGCATGCATTTTCGCGGATTGCTTCGGAATTTGCCGGGACTGGCTGTTGCAATCGTCCATGTATTCTTGATGGTGATCCAGCTGATGCATGGCTGCAATTACATAGACGTGCATTAATAAAGGAAAACACTCCCGGTGAAACTAGACGGGAATGCAATTTTCGACGATTTAGCGGCACCTCGTGTATGCATAGGTGTTTGGGGAGTTGCGAATTTGCGCTTGAAATGTTACCGTGAATGTGCACGTCGGTGTTTCGTTCAGATTCTTTAGGGGGATTGGTGAAATTATATTAAAAATTTTGTTGAACTCTCGTTTTTGTCGGGATGAAATTTAATTATGAATGTTGGAATCTTTTATGATATTGAATAGGTTTTATAATGGTGAAAGTTATATTAGTAATGATCGTTTATTAATTAATTTGAAAATGGGTTTGGTATTAGCCGCTTTTGAAATCAAAAATGCTCATTGGTTAATGGACGAAATAGATATGATCGTTAATGTCGGGTTTTCCATTATATAAAGAGCAAAGTAATATAAAATTCTACAGTGCGATGTACATAAATTTCGATTGCAACTACGCTGTATGCACGCGATCTATATTTTGCACATTCATAGTAACATAGATGTTTCAATTGTGTGAAGTTTCTATCTTAGAGCAAATGCATCTCGAACGATACTTGAAAGTTCGACTTGAGTCTCGCTTACTATGACTTTCATAACTTTCGTTATAAGTTGCGAAATCAAATACGAAACGACATAAATTTTCAAATGTTTATTATATTATATTGCGAATTGTAATTTTTAATATTATTTTCAATATAATATTTTTTTATATTAAAATTTAATCATTTTTTTTATGAATGTCAATAATATACTTTCATTATATTAGGTTAGGTTAGGTTAGGTGGTGACTTATTTACGATAACGATATTCGAATAAGTTGAGACGTATTTGTTAAAGACGTTTAAGTTTTCAATATATATAATATTTTGATGATAAAGGAGACAATTCGACATTCTCTGTACTATTTTTAAGCCATTACACTACAGTTAAGATAGATTTTTTTTTAATGAAAAAGAGAACTGAATATTTTGATTCATAACCGATACAATTTTACAAAAAGTTATATGGAAATGCAGAAGTGTTACATAATTATAGAAATTAAATTTTATATGAATAATTAATAAATGCTGTTTTAATTGAAAATTTCAACTTTCATTCAAAACATGAAATAACTTTTCAGATAGCCTAATAATATAATAATATGCATTTAATTAATTTATAATATAATATTATACATTTACATAATAAAAATCACCTAATCAGATCCCGACATCGAAAATTCTCATACAACTTCGCCACATATGTTATCTCTCAAACCGCCACAGAAACCATTAAATTACCATGCACAACTCTGATCAAATACCATAAACTCCTGACCGACACATCCTCCAAGAGACCCTAATAGACATCGTAGCATCAAAAGCCGGATATTGCGAACTGATTAGACCTTTTCGCAGCGCATTTGAACCATAGCTCGCTTTGAACGGGTGCAACGCGCATCCCAGCCAACCGTTGCGTTACATTTCAACGCTTCGGGACCGTATAACCCGTACGTGCGATATTATTTCATACCATAATATAATATGTGATACCCCTGTATCGCCAGGCCGTTTATCCGAGGCAGGAAACACGTGTATGTCGGCACACAGCTCACGTTCAGCGTGTAACGATACCGCGCGAGAAATGGAATTCGTTCCGGGAAGCGTACTCTCATATTGCTGCTGGTTTCGTAACTTCATTAAAGCGTGCGAGGTTAGTTCGGGTTTCTTGTAGTCCGAATTGTTTCTTGTACTAGGTTTAAATTTGCGCCAGAGTGCATGCGGGATATGTGTTGAGTGGTGCAGACGCGCGGGATTGTGTCGCTAAGTGGTGGCTTTGTAATTGTTTAATTTATATTCGGAGGAGTTCGTTTTGTATGTAAATTGTATGGTCCGGGGTTTTATTGGGTTGTTTTTTTGAATCTGGATAGTTTTTGGGTGGTTTATATTTTTGTTGGATTATATGGCCCGATTAGGAATAGCTATCTTTGGATCTTACAATAAGATGAAAATTGTATCCCAAATATTCTAATAATTATATATAAATATTTTTTATTACATAAATTACTTTGTATGTGTTACCAATAATTTGCGAAATTGCTCAATTCGTGTAATGCAAAGCAGTTTTGGGTCATATTCGAACAATGTAGTGGAATGGCGCTTTTTCGATGTTTTTCAAAAATAAACTCCTTTCTTTTTACCTAAAGAAACTTTAACTTTGTAAATAACAATCAAAATTTAAAACTTATATAAAAAAACCACCCTAACCTAACCATTGACACTTCCAAGACTATGAAAAGGAAAGGATGAGAAAACGAAGAAAATGAAAAATAAGTAACAGGATTTTGGTAAAAAATATCAATAAAACGCTATCGCACTACATTGTAAGAATACGACACAACTTTTTTGTGCATCGTATACGAATTAAATAATTTCACAAATGATGCGTAACATACATTTAAATTTATATAATATAATTTTTGTAATTATGGAACTACAGGTCCAAATCAATCCAACACTGGATTTTTAATGTTAATAATCTAGGAATTTCGGTATCAATTTTTTTAATGGGATTTCTAGATTGTGATATATGAATGAAACCATAAACAGTTAGTTCATCTGAAATAATTTGATGAAGGATGGCTATTGTGTTCAATCCTTTGAAGATAATCCTCACGTAATCGCCAAAGCCCTTTCTCTACAGTGGACATGTCATGAAATATTTCATACTTTTCATCAATTCAACCTTGTTGGATGAATATTTTCAATTGAAATTCATTAGTAATGATTTTTTTTTCAAAATCTATATGGATGAGAACTTAATAGTAATAAAAAGTCACAGTTGGAACTATTAACGTAAAATTAGTGTGTATATTGATTAAAACATTGGCTTTCCCGACGACTTTTCACTATTCTCTTGAGAGCTTCAAACATATTTTAAACCAACATTTCTTCAACTTTATTTCTTATTTTTTTTCAAATAAATATAAGATAAAGTAAAATCTTATAATTAAAAATTTGACCAATAAATAATTATTGATTATTAATTAAAATTACATACGTAAGAATCAATTTTGAATTATAAAAAAAGTTCATTATTATCTGACCGTTATAGAATTATTTTCAAAATTAACTACACATCAAATTTTATTACATTTTCTTAAAAAAAAAGTTTGAAAATCACCCCGTACGATAAATACCGTCGCATACATCAAGTCGGCGCAGTATTCGCTCTGCGCGATTTTATTATGCACGCCATTACCTACCCGAGGCCGGGCTGATTGCAATTTATCGGGGGATGCTTCGTCTGTACACATCCACATATACCCACCCCCGGTGGGTGGGTGGGTGTTCGTTGCAGAAGCTCACATGCGGATTCAATAATGTTGTCCGATGGTCTGTGGGAGGGCTCCGGGGGTGGTGGTAGTACGCTTGAGATAACCCATTTACTCGATTTGAAAAATAGAACGTATCGGATTAGAATTCGCGATTCGTAGACGGATGTTCGAATTTGCTTAAGAGAGTTCGTACTGTGCTTTTCTTTATGTGTGGGGTGTTTTTTTTTCAAAATTTTTCAAACGGAGGGATGTTTCGTATGTTGTAGTTTGTTATATAGATATGGAAGTAATTGAGTGAATCAATAAACATTGTTAATTGTGATTTGAAAATCTATTATGTTAACGGTTAAATTTTTATGTGTAGCTGCGAACAAAATTGGTAATTATCGTTAAAATGTCGATTGTTTGAATTACTATAAAATTTGCTAACCGAACACATAGTGATCATCGTTAAAATATGAGTACATTATGATGATTGTTATATTCGTTTTAATATTATGGTGTTATTATAATAATTATATGCACATTTTAGAGTATGTTTATATTCTCATAATGAATTTTGTAATTAACTAATTTTTGTTTTCAAACTTGTGTAGAAAAATGGTTTTTTAAAGGAACAATCATCACTGATAATATTCGGATCGGAAAATCTTCATTTCTCACCATTCGTTTGATACCACAGTTTAATTGGGACCAAGAAAAAAACTCGATGAGCTTTGTCGAAAGTGATCGGTCCGAAACTTTAGCAATTTGAAATAATTCCTTGAGCAATCACTGTAAAAATTTAATTTCTACTTCCCTTTCATTCGTTTCCTTTTTTCTTTTCATTTCTTATTCGATCAAAAAAATTTAGCGATTTTAATGAACGGATACGAGAAGGTTTTACGGATTAAAACGTAACGATATTATAAAATATAAATACAAAAATATAATTTGAAAACCGAAATATACTGTTGATATTTTTATTGAAATTCGTTGCATAGGATCAGTCCCATTCGGCAATTTTATGCTAAATTTATACTATGGCCCAGGTGATACACAAAATCCATTAAAATGGAACATCCGCGAATAATTAAATACGTCCATCCAACAGCCACGAGCACAGAATGAAATAAAAAAGAAACGAAATAAATTATATTGACGCGAAAATGTTATTTTTCATACTAGATTTCCCGTTTTTCGATTTGCATGCGAACCCAAATGTGCATCTAGAATGCATGTTCCCAATCAGACGATGGCAAACTCTTGGGATTAGTATGGCACATTGGATTCGAGACCAAAGTTCGAATTCTAAAAGTTTTTCGAAACTAAAAATGTATTTGTGTATGTGCATCAGGAACCAATCGATTGTTTCGCTACTTTTTTTTCGGTAAATATTCGATGATTATTTTTTGAAGAGAATATTTTGAAAATATTAATAAATTTTTATTGAAAACTGAGTACATCGGTCACGTCAGATTTTGGATATCACATCGTTCTGCTAAAACACGTCCATTGCGTCAAAAAAATGCGAACTAATACACGCGTTATGAGCATTCTATTCAAATACGGGAAAAATTCCTACACATTCCGTTGCAAAAAACCCTAATATCGCATATCCACCGAGAAAAACCCTCCCAAATACATGTATATTACAAAGGTACAAACAAAGATTCTCAACCACCAAATTTCATATAAATCATTATCAACTAAAAAGTTTTTAAATTTAAAAATAAATAAACATTTCAAAAGCAAAACTCCACCATCCCTCTCGTTACGCGCACCCCATTTTCAAAACAAAAAATTTCAATATCACACACCTCACAAATCAAATTTGTGCACGATCAAAGTAATTTAGGCACCCCATATTGAGAGCCATCGACATAAACAGAAAGAGACAGCGAACCCAGAATGCGTTCCTCCCAACAATGGCGAAATATTTGCAGAGAGTAATCCCATTCGAGGGCACGAAGCCGGATAGGTGAAAACGGGGCGGGGGGAAAGCAGCGGTTTCTAAACCCATGGGGGGGGGCAGGGGATGGACATTGCAAATATGAGGTTGCATGTTGGAGTATCACGAATGCAACCCTCTATGCAAATATGCAGTTGTGCAATCTGTCCGGGGCCGCGGTCTCGCGCGTGACCTCCCCGGGTACATATTTTATTCATTTCGAGTCGGGATTGTTGTGTGTGTGTACTAGGATAACCGCGGTTTCGGTAAGATATTCGAGAGGCTCGGACAATGTCAATATTTGGCGAAGGATGTGCTCGGAGGAAGTGTTTTGATTGCTTTGGGCGGACGGCGCTTTGTTCGAGGCGAGATTTTTTCCGTTTTGATGTTTGTGGTTGTTTTGATTTTGGAATGATTGCGTGTTTGCTCATTAAATTTTATTCATATTCAGAGAGTGTATAAGGAATGTCGGAATTAACAATTTGTAGGAAAATTCCTTTGAAATTTATGTTTCCTCTAATAATAACGCGCTTCGTGAGCTCAAGGGCGACTGAATTATTTGAGTTTCTCAGAAATTCATCATAATATGTATCATAGGCTTGTTATACATGTTCATACATTATAATAACCTAGTTTACTTAAGGACGAATATATTTTGCTAATCTTAAATAAATCTGATTATTACCATACAATTACAAAATTCTTCGATTCGTCCGATTTGTATAAAAAAATTATCTATCGTACATAAGCATTACAAATTGAGATGAATTTGCATTTTTTACTAAATCAATATTTTTTTTTTTCAAAAAATCAAATTACTACACCCTTTGAGAATATATCAGATAATTGTGCGAATGAATTTATCTTTTTTTTTTATTTATTAAAAGCAACAAGAACTAGATAAATCTTATATTGGTCTAATTAAGCGACTTTCCCATGGGGCCGAGATGGCCCAAAGTGTAAGGGACTGCGTTCGGGATTTTCGGTCTGGCGCCGATCCATCCTTTAAATAGTTAAATAGACACACGCCGGTAATTCCCAGATGCTGGTTACCCCTGAATAATCCATGAGCCTGGTCCTAGAGTGGGTCCAGACTAGGGACCTCTTCTAGGGACCGTCTTAGCCGCGTTCAAAAATCGGAAACGCATGCTTTGGGGGATTGCTTCGACTTGCCCTTCTCGATGTAAAGCTTATTTGTAACTATGATATTAGGGATCTTTAAAAATATTGTTTAACTAAACGAATATGGGGAAGGAGTGCATTTTGTATATTGTGTACGATACACTTAATGATATGAGAAAATTCACTTTGTTGCAAAATCTTGAATCGCAATGAGAATGCGCATATGATATGTTGAGCAGACTTGTAAATTAGATTTATTAGTTACAATCTTATGAGAATGTATTACATTTATATACATGAATATGTAACATAAATATAGTTATCGATATATTTTTCAGAAATTCGAATTATATTTCAATTTTTAAAAAATATTTAACGATATCAATTACTTTTTTCCATCTTTTCATCACTTTTCAATGACTATCATAGAAAATGATAACTGAAGTGGTTTCCGTTGCCTTCTTCAGTCAGTTAAATTTAATTATGCTCAATTCTACTTCAGTAAATAATATATAATTTAAATATATTAAAACTAAGCATGTATCTTTAGAAAAAATCTACAACGGTAAGATTTTCAATGATTTTCCTTAAAATAAATTTCAACGCAAATTTTCACTTCATACTCTTTTCAGTTTTTTAAATTTTATTTACTCAAATCAAAAGATGTATCACATCGTTATTTTTCTTTTTTGTGTTAAAGATATACATAGGTAAAGGCATGGTTTAACTTAAAATTGAAATTTGAATATCCGATTGGTGAAGTCATAAAATTAAAGCTTTGCATGAAAACCAATGTAAAAAACGTGAATTCTCCGTTTGGAAATCATCAAAAAAATCAACATACACACAAAATAACCAGCAAAATCTTGCACTTTCAAAGAAACTACCCTCAACATAAAAAAAAAACAGCGATCATGCAAATCGGCACCCGCACGAGCCTCCGCGTTATCGAAGCTCGCAGCACACGCGCGACTCTCGGCAAACAAGTCGTTCCACATATTCAAATTTCACTCAGCGAAATTGGGTCCATTAACGGCGATTTATATTCCGATAGGGCCGCGGGCTTTGTTTGCCGGCGCTTTCACGGCGTTTAGCATTTTGATGTTAATAGTACAATGCTCGCGTAATGCCCAATTACAAAAGGACGCGACGGAACAGCTGTAAGGAGAGGGATAAGGGCCGCCGCAGGGAGGGCCCGTCGTCGCGCCACAGATATTATTGTAAGTTATTAAATGGCCACTTCGACCGGCGGGGACCGGCGGGCACAAAGGGCCGACATAACTCATATTAGTTATGATGTGTGCTCGCTATTTCGGCGGGCCTACGTATAATTAATAGATACACGCCGGGGAGGGGCGGGTAACGGGATATCTTTGTGTCCATTACAGATAATGTAATAATGGCGAACGGGCACGCACGCATAATGGCCGCGTGACAAACGCGCGATTCGCCAGAGATGGCGGGATGCGGGGATGGATGATGGTTTAATTAACTGATGGTGTAGTTTTGATGGTTATTGGGTGTTTAGGTCTGCGGGTGTTGCAGATTTCTGGTTGGGTTTCGTTTGTAACGCGGGAACAGTGAGTACAGTAAACTCCCAGTAAAAAAGTATTTTAAATCACAAACTGTTGGTTTTCGAGCGATACATTGGCGTCCGTCCGTTTTATTAGCACCTTAATTTTTTTATAGATTTTTATGTGTTAACTGCTCATTTCAAATGTATTTGAAAAAAATTTGAATTTGAATTCATTTGAACGATATAGGGGGGGGAGCAATTAGGAGGTTTACTGTATGTAAATTTTTGGAGGGATATAGGTGTATTCAATCTTTTAAAAATCGAATTCAACAAATGAATTGAAAAGGGTTATGTGTAAAGTTTCGGTCGCATTAGTCCGACTTGCTTGGTAAAAATATTAAAGTACAGTGCGACAGTCGCGAGCAATATCGCTCAAACGCCGCCGCTTTCAAGGTCGCTGTATTGTTTGCGACGTTTGTGTTTCCACTTCCCCAGATCTACTTACATGCTTTATAATTTTTGTCAAGCAAGTCGCACTAATTTGATCGGAGCCTAAAATTTTATGAAAACGATTTTTATTGATTTGATATGGTGTAAAAATTTTGATTTTCATAGATATAGCTTTCATCTTTATTTTGTCCTATTTGATAGAGCTAATGTGAAATTTAATAGATGGACAAAAATATAAAACGATACATGTTTTTTTTTTATAATAAATATACACGTAATTTGAATTTCAATAAATATTAAAAAACAAAAATTCACCTTTCAATAAATATTAAAATTATTGAACGAAAATATTTTTTCTATAAAAATTATATTTAAATTTTTCCTAAAAGAAATTTATTTTCATAACGTTTCCCGACAAATAAACGATTTAAATTAAAAATAAAATTTTACAAAAATAAACTAACTCATCAATGAAACCAATTTCATTTTAAGCACTTTTCATTCGATTATACAAATTCCATCGCAAGCATTATAATCGAATTTGTAGGAAATTCACAAATTTCAAAGCAATTATTTACTTTCGAATTTGATAAAGCGTGTCTGAATTGAAGTGTTTCCATCCAACAAAACATCTCTTTCGCTCAATATAAAAGCCGAAAACATTTTGCGAAATTAACACATCAATAACAGTATCGCGTCCTTCCACGATTCCCCGTATAAATTTGAACGTTAATAATATTCCCGTTCTGATTTAGTTCATGCAAAATATAATGTATAATATAAGAAGCGGGAAAATTTTACATTTTAATTATTTGACGCACCCGAAAGTTAGAAGCCTCAAAGTTTTTACACAAACCATAGCGTGGGGTGGAGGATCTAGAAAATATGTTAAATTCGCCGCCACCATAACGTCCGCTCGAAATGTTCGCGTCGCAATAATTTCGAAATAAATATGAAAAAGAGGAGAGCGAAAGGGAAAAAACTTTCATAAAACTCCACCGTCGTTGGTACATAGCATGATGCTAAACGGTATACCGTAGGGGAGATTTGGCGTATTTTGTAATACTAGAACTTTTTGTTTTCTTCCACGAAAATTGAAATACATGAATGCGTACTTTGAGATTTGAGAAAAGTACAATATCGCCTTTATTAAATTTCGAACTTTTTTATTTTTATATTTTTAACCTTCGAGTGGGCGCGCGGTTCCCAAAATGGCAACCAATATGCAGAATCGTTTATCCTACCTTTATCACTGAGTCATCAGCATCGAAATCCAAGCTATTCCAGAGTCAATGTTTCTCCGACCTATAGAAATTTTTGTAATTCATTAATATTTGGGAATTTCCGTAAGAATCCCTCCAAAACGCTGTGGTTGTATGTCATGTACACTGAAGAAAAAAAGATCCTTAGCATCAATTAAATGTTGCCATTGCCAGTTCTTTATATACAAGAAAATTTCTGCAATGGAGGTGGTTTGCAACTATTGTAAGGATAAAAATATTGATTCTGACTAATAGGTCGATAAAATATTTTTTTTGTTAAAACAAGTGTTTTTTCGTTTAGAAAGTAAAATATAATTTCTTTTAAAAGTACCATCATTTATCATTTTTTCATAACCTTACAGCAATTCCTTAACATTTATATAAATAAAATACCATTTACATGAATAAAACCTGAAGTTGTTGAATTTACGACACACGCCCGCTCAAGTGAAATCATTGGGTGCGCCCACTCGAAGGTTAAGATACCGCATATACCATATGAGCGCAATTCAACCTAAAACAATGAGTTCCATTTTCGCGACTAAACGATCGCCGCGACTACAAATCGCAGTGGGCGCCTGGCCTTATA
>JAOXNN020000065.1:682205-803860 GCA_028571205.2 Hydropsyche betteni | reverse complement strand
CTGCTCACGGTTGGCATCACCACCGGACAGAACGCCGCCACTCTAGTGAATGTGCTGACTGAAGGGGGACAGGGCATCACTGTCATCAATGGAACACAAGTTGTGACCAACGGAGGCGGAAACTTTGCCGGGACATTCAATACAAGCGGCTCTAACTTGGGGATCGAAGACGGCGTCGCGTTGGGGACCGGCAATCTGGCCGGGGTCACAGCGGGCAATGCCGCGTTTTTCTGGAATACTGCTGGGTCAGGCGTCACATCGGGCAGCGAGTACGACATCGCCACACTGACGTTTCAATTCACGGCCCAGGCCAGCAAGATCGCACTGGCCGCAGTGTTCGCTTCAGAGGAGTATTACGAATATGTCAACACGGGCTTCAATGACAACTACTCGGTACTCGTGAGCGGCCCCCGCCCAAGCGGCGGAAACTACGTGAATACTAATGTAGCCATCGTGCCCGGAACCGCTAACACCGAAGTCTCGATCGACACGATCAATCATCTTGTCAACACCGCCTTCAACCGGAACAACGAGGCAACAGGTAGCGTCTCCGACATATCACTAGATGGTGTGACGACGCGGTTGGATACAGTTCTGGCAGTCACGCCGGGGCAGACTTATACTGTCACGTTCCGAATCTCGGACGTCCTCGATAATCAATGGGACAGTGTCGCGTTTATTGACTACTTTGGCGGATCGCTATCGCTGGACCTGGACAATAGCGACAACACTCTCGCTGGGACGGGATATCTCGGAACCTACGCGCTGACGACAACGGGTGTCCCGATCGTTGACACCGACATTGCCATCAACAACTACGACACGTTGACCAATATCACTTCGGCCACTGTCAAACTCACCAACGCCCAGTTGGGCGATGTGCTGGCAGCGGGGTCACTCCCTTCCGGCATCACGTCGAGTATCAATACATCCGTTGCCGGTGAAATTACGTTGACCTTGTCTGGATCGGCCACTGAAACAGCGTATCAGACCGCGCTGAGCAATATACGATTCAGCAACGCACTGACATCCGGCAGCCTCGTGGACCGCTCAATTACTGTCGTGGTCAGCGATTCTGCAACCAACAGTAACACCGCCTTTTCGACAATTCGTGTGATCAGTCCATTTCCGGTCTTGAATCTTGACCCCGCCAACACCAGCGGCGGGGCAGACGACCAAAACTTTGAGACGACGTATACGGAGAACGGCACAGCAAGTCCCATCGCCGCAGCAGCGCTGACGATTACCGACGCTGACAGTGCCAATATGCAATCCGCAGTGATCACGCTGACGAATACAATGGCGGGTGACCAGTTGCTCGTGAGTGGTTCCGCGGCTGCAAGTGGGTCTGTCGGCGGTGTCGCCTACACACTAACCACTGTCGGCAGCGAGACCATCGTCACGTTCACTGGCTCCGCCTACGATATCGCTGCCGATTGCGAATCCTTCGCCGCTGCCGTGGGCATCGCGCTGGCGTTCGCCTATGCGCTGCTTTCGGGTTTCTCGGTTCCCGCCCAGCGAACGGCATTGATGTGTCCCGGACACTGCATAACACGCTCCGGTGGACAAGGAGCTCATGCTTCGGTGAATGCTTGGCCTGAAGAGGACCGAGTGCTCTAATTAATAACGTATTTAATATCTGGAAGGGATCTGGATAGACTGAAGGATGTGAAACGTATCGATCCGCTTCGATCCTGGCCCGAAATATAGTTTGGGATGCGGGTAGCGGACGCGGTAAACCGTTGATAATGCGTGAATGAGTCGAAATTGTACGGTTCTACGACTAAAAGTGATGTTATATGGTGTGTTAAATATTTCGGCAAAATTGTAATTTGTCGATGTCATTTTGGGAATGTGTGAAATAGTTCTGAGTAATGAAATGATTGTGATTTTTCGGAATAGCGTTTAGATTTGTGTGGTGTAATGTTATGGTTGTATTCGAGTACAATTATTACTTTATTTAATTTTCAAAAATATTCTCTTAACGTATTTTTTATCAAAATGTAGATTTTATTATACAAAAACACAAACAAATCAATGCTTAACTTTCATTTACCACAAAATCAACAATCATTAATTCGGAAATCATACAAAAGCTTACAAATCCACACGCGGCTCTATAAGCCGCCCGGCGTATGTTTTGCGTTTTGAACACAATAGCCAACGGGTCGATAATATAATATATCAGGTAATCGTGTCGATAGTATAAAACATACCCCATTGTTCACCATTTACTTCATCGAGCACGGTTCGACGTAGCAAAACCGCATTTGGGCCGCATTCGTTGATGCGGTTTCGAGTGAATTGCCATTATCCGTTTGCAACAATTATGCACGCACACGATACGTGAAACAATAAAAATATTATACGGCAATAAACTGCGGAATTCGTCCGTAATCCGTGATTGTGTACGCAGTATTTTGGAGATACGGCTCGGCTGATATCTGCAATCGGAATACTGGCGATGGGCCCCTTTTCGCAATTACTAGCCTAGTGGTATGATGCAGTGCATTGATTGTTGTCAGAGGGTAACTACTATAGACACAGAGTTGTTGATTAACCCCGGTCGCCCACATTTCCATATCGTCCCGAAACTACAGAATACATATTCGAGTACGACAACCATATAAAGTCGGTTGTTGCTAACATTTTTATTCACCCGAATTAATTTTCGTTCGCTAATTCGAGGCGGAAATATAGAATATGTCTATGAAACGTTTATTACAGGACAAGGTTTTTCGATATCCATAGAAAGTTCTGACTTTTATTATGTGTATAATACTAAAAATTTATGATATTCTTTAATTTTAAAAACATAAAAAAATATAATTAATTTAATCTATTTGTATCGGGTTCCACTAGTTAGGGATTCAGGCAGAAACGTTGAACGTTCGAGCGTGCAAAACAGTGATTTATCGATCACGCACTCCGACAACATCCGAATCAATAATTCGGTTCGATGATGTCGACCCTAGTCCGTTACGTGCGGGCGATTTAATTTAAATTATTGGATGGATACCGTAAATTTGTCACGAGCGACCATGGATGGGGAGATGGTCGAGAACGGGCTTCAGAAGCATCGTCAGGACTCGACAGGATGTCGGGTTCCCAATAGGCCAATCCACATTGCATTCAATCAAATCTGTTTGTCTGCCAATGTCTATCAGGGACGATGGATTTTGCATTGGGTTCAACACGACAGTCTCTCACTGTTTAATAATGTATGCTGGAAACGTCACCGCAGAAACGGACTAGAAAATTCGGCGTAGACTTGAACGGGAGTTGGCAGTTCTAATTCCGTAAAAGACAAAAAATTATATTCGATTTGCTTCTATGATCTGTCACATTGTATATTTTGTTATAATTAAAAATTTTGGTGACGTAAAATATGATATATGTATTTAAAACGTACGTAAACACATGACGGCTTCGGAAAATGACACACGTTTATTTTTTGTCGCGAAACAGCGCAAACTTTTACATAGTGAACGTCAAATTTTGTACGGTGAATTAATGGATTTAATATGCGCTTGAGTCATAATATAAATTTTCGTTATGGCAGCGATTTTTGGCGGAACGTTCCGGTCGCGAATGCGAAAATCGCAGTTCAAAAAATTTAACCGCCATCGTATACAAGACTAACCCGAATATATTAAAAAGCGTTCTTGCGAGGAAGCGGCAAAGTTGCGAAACACGCAAATTTCACATATACAATACACACGGTATGTGTGTAACGTAATAAAAGTTTCAGCACAATGCAAAAATAACACTAAATTGTTCCTTTACGTGTTCAAAACATATTCGCCCTGCGACGCCACTTTGTTCGCCCGCCACCGAATTTTATCAGAAAACTTTACATTATTAATATTATTACGCCGTATAAATTTTGATTTTCCTGCGAAAATATTGTATTATTATAATGCGATGTTTAGCACTATATATGTATTTAAGCAAGGTCGATTGTGTTGATCGTATACGCGACAAAGTTTCGTATTTTCTCGACCGCAAACAGTACGTATGATAAATAGGACGAGTGTTCCGGCACGAAACTCAGACCGAGAGATTTTGTGACGGCTTTAACAAGCCAATTGACTCAACATCCTGGGCGTCGGGACAACTCCTGAATTTTCCCATTTCGAGGGCTCTGAAGGCCGGAACCGGAGCTGAAAGCCTGAAGTCGCCTTCTTGAGACGACAACACCGGAACACGCCACAATCGAATTTCGACAATGAAACGTATAAAACGCACCAGACCCAACAAGCGTCTATTAATTCTAAAGGATACGAGGGGAAAGCTCTTCTATCGGCGCCGTAAGAAAACGTGGTTTTTCCGCAAACCTAGAATGCACGTGGCCTACAGAGAAATAGAAAGGAAAATGGGGGGGGCTGAAAAAATGAAAGAGAATGCGAAGTGTACGCTTTTCAACGGTGACTATATTGAAATTCTGCGGGTGATGTAGGCATTCGTGAACTTTGCATGCATGAGGTTAACGTTGTGTACGAAATTGCTTTACTTGTACGCGGCGAGGACGTGATAAGGGAGCTTGTTCCTCCCCTTTTGTACGTCGTCCATGTTTCGGGAATTGCGATGAGATCTCTGATCAAATCACCATCAAAGTCTTCGAAGGTTTCACAGGTGAATTTGATTATTCGCGTATTAAATATATTCGTAAGGAGTTACAGACGACTGCTCCTCCTGGGACACAAGACCCGCTTCGGTTAGGAATTAGCCAATTGATCCAATTTCCCTAACATGCTATATTTATTTGTTATTTATTAGCGCAAGATTTCTGTTATTAACTTTTTGCTCTATTGCATACTTAATATTTTACTATTGTAATAATTTAACAAATCTCAAAAAGAAAAGAAATTTTCACTACACACGAGATAAAAGTTTTCTTTTTAGCTGATGGACACTGAACACGTATCTCTAGAAAATCGATAAATTTTCATTTGCAAGGTCTTTGTGCGTCGTTTTCATGCGGTCCTTTATTAAAAAAGAGTATTGGAAGTCTGAAAAAATTAAGGGCAATCGATCAAAAGTATGGCCGCAAGGTCGGCGGCTAATTGCGTTACAAGTTTCGGTTGTAAACCATCAAAAGGTCCGTCTCTGTAATAAATAGAATTACGAATACCTTCGCGTCCAATATTTCAACGTCCATTAAGAAAACGGGAAGAAACGAGGACGAATTATCGCCGTAGAAGCCTCAGATGCGACCTTCCACTCTTTCTTTCTTCTCCATGAAGATTTTTTTCCGGTTCGGGTATTTTTTTTTTCAGGTCGCCCAAGTTCGGACATTATTTTCGTGGGCGACCCAAAGATAGAATGAACCCTTCTTCCCATCCTGGGACGTCCATTTAATTCGGCGTAACCGAGTTTGATACGTCAAACTTCATCAAAATTTATCTGCAAAATACGTCTTTCGGTATTAATTTTATTACAGCCATAAAGCGAAGCGATCGCACATAAATGAAGTTCCGATCTTCCTAAAATCTTCATAAATATGAAATATTATATATACAATTCTCTTGTGTATATGTAATTTAGATTCATTTTAATGTAAAATTATTATTATTATAAAACAAAAGTCTACTTATTGTTTTACAAATAGTTGTATGAAATTTATTTTGTTTGATATTCGAGTGTATTTTTGTGACAATTGCGTTAATTTTCCTACAAAGCCCGGCTTAAGGATTTCATGAAAGACCCGCGCGTTTTCCTTTATTCCCGCGAAACACAAAACAAATATAATGTTTTTCGTTCGTTGATTCATTTTAATAAGCGTGTCTTCTGTCGAGGTATAATATTCGATTCGCCCCCGGCGCAATAATGAATACGAAAATCCTTTGACACACAAAACGAATTTTCCGATAGCGACTCTGTAAGGCTTTGTCAAAGTTTGGAAGCTATTATGAGACGAGAGCCTTCACCTATTCGGGAATAGACGAAGTCGTTACGCAACAGACGTGAATTTATTAATTAATGCTCAAAGTTAATTACGACCAATTTTACAGAAAATTTTCCGAAGTCACGACCAGGCGGGGAAATTCCGCGCGAAAATTAAAATTTGAATCTTAATTATGACCAATTTCGAGCCGTCCCCGAGGTGCGAACCGTAGAAAGAGATTTCACAGCTGAATTTTCCGGGTTTCGGGCGGGGGGCGTTTTCCAGTTGATTTTTATTATGACAGCGTTCGAGCCCGGGAAATCTTTATTGTATTTCCGTGCCGTACTTCTGAGCTCTAATTCGAAGATAAACTTTGACAGTTTGATTTATGTTTGGCCCCGGCGGGCTCGCAGCGAGTTTCAATTAGGCGGCCTCGGGATTAAATCAACTTTAAATCATTTTTATATAATTGAGAAATCTTTATTTTCGTGCCGTTTCAATTTGTGTTATGTTTTATTTATGTGTACGTTTTTTTGACATTTTTAGTTTGGCGACGTAATGAGATTCCTGCTGAAAATCTGGTTTGAATGTCGCGAATTCAATTTAGTTTATAATTTGGTCTTTCAACATACTCCCATGTGAATATATCAAATATTTTATAATATTTATACATTACTAGCGGATAGTACACGACATTGCTCGGAAATTAAATTTTAAATAAATTATTTTTTTGATTTTAAAACAAAAGCATAAAAAAGCAGGTCGCGTATTGTCCCAATTTTTGAACGTGCAACAATTATTTTTTATATAGTAGGGGGAATATTTTTTTGTGGACCGTCCCGTTTTGAGTTCTAAGAAATATAGTCACCCTATTTTAATAATACAAAAACCTTTTCGAAAAAAAAATACATTTACATGCCAATTTTTATGGTGATCGGTCGAACGGTGTTGGAGTGGAATGGCATCAAACAAATAAACAAATATACAAACATCTATTTATATATATATAGATATACAAAAATTTTATCGAATAATTATATTGTTTTTAAATTTACTGTCGAAATAAATCGTATATTGATGATTTTTTTCGTAATAAAAAAATATTTAAAAAAATTTAAAAATTGAACCGTATGTTTAAAATAAGATCCGTGGCCGAAAATTGGATGGAAATCTCCTGAATTTAAACGGATTCGTGAATTCTTTATTTGGGGGTTGGAATAGGGAAAATCGCGTGACCGCTCCCAATGAAAACTTTATAAATATTCAAGAGTCTCGAGACGTCGTTCTTTACAATTTCATAAATAAATTTTCCGCTGAATCGTCGAGTAAACAATTACACAATAAAAGTGGTGACTAATGAAATATTTTTATTGCGTTTCAGGGCCGCATTGTTTACGACTTAAGTTCGTGCATTTGTTATCGAGCAAATAAAAACTATGTCTAGTCAATTCACAAAATCCGTTTGATAAAGAGATAAATAAGTTTTTCATTTCCAATGCAACCGAAAACTTAAATTTTCTGATTTCTTTTAAATTAAGTAATTAAGCAGAGACTCTCATAACAAGCGAAGCATTTATTCAATCGAGAGAGCATGATTTTTCGCATTCTCACCCCAAAAATAAGAGCGATTTTCAAATAAGTGTCCCTTCCGCTTCAAGAATTCTAATAAGCTCAAAAATAAAAAAAACAACCTCCAACGAAAGGAATTTGGAAACTCGAAGACTACAGCAGTCTTTACGTCAGCAACCGACTCGAGTGCAGTCGTTGTAATTCAGCGCCTCAGTTGTTCTACAATCTGACATTTCTTTAATTAAACAAAAACCGAGACGGGCTGAAAACGGAATAAGCTAAAAAAAAATGGAAAGAAAGAATTTGTATGTGCGCGTGTGGGTGTCGGGAAAACGCGTACGATATTCAACGAGAAATGTCTTGTGTGGGTTCTTTTATGTGTTTGATGGGTTGATTGATCGATATATAGATAAACCATGAATGATTCAACAATATTGTGTTTAATGGAATGTGAATTTTAATATGTAATATAATATTAAAATTGATTTTTCGGAATAAAGCTAATGCTTGTATATGTTGAAAAGGTAAAGATAAAGGGTACTTATATATCGTATAATGTTGTTTTCAAATTTAAATATTCAAGTTAAAGACTTTTCTCATCAAATAATAAAAAAGGCTAAACAAAACCACTCACATCCTCGATCGCACACTGGCTTTTTCGTTTTTGTACCGAAAAAATTATATACATGTACGTAAACAAGGACACGTCCGGATTAAAAAGTAATTGCCGGCAAATTCGCGACCCCGTTGTTTTGTGCGTTCTCATTCATTTTTTTCTTCTTTTTTTTCATTTTTCATTCCATATTTATATTTTTATTTTTCGCCGGCGCTGTTTTTATTTCGTTTTCTGCCGAAAGCGATGTTGATTGTCTCGTTTTTATTGCCGGGAGAAATTTAAATGGCGAAATTCGGGGTCGAGGTTAAAACGAAGGAAACTTTCGAGGCTCTCTCTGGATGGCCTTTTTGTGTACTCAGAACGTCCAAAGCAAAAATTCACTCCAATTTGTTAATTTGTTTTGTACCGAGTAGATCAAATATTTGCTCTATCCGGATTTGAAAATGTTTTATTTTCAATTTTGAAATTCCTTTTTTAAGGAACAAAAGCTTCCTCTATTAATTAGGCATGTGATGATTTTTTTTGTTTAATGTCAATTTTTTAAAAAGTTCAGGATATAAATGGAAATATTATAATTTTTTTTTTCTCTTGAGAATCTACTGAGACTTATTTTTATACATATATATATTTTTATTTCTATTTTCCGTATGAAAATACAGCTAATTATTAGTGAAAATCGAAGAGGTTCAAAGTTGCATAAGTTATGGTTCCCCTCTGCGTCGCCTTAAATTACCTGTCGCATCCAGAGGCCCTACATGATATATGGAAATTACATTTTGCCCGACGCGTGCTTTTTCTATCGCTCGGAAAATCGTGGAAAATCCACATCACTTCCGATCCGATCGAAGATATTAGATCAATAACAAAATTCTCTGTATATTTTATAAATATAGCAGTCATTATTCATTGTGGATCGGTTGCATTCGCCCGCTTTCCTATCCTTTTCATTTGTGAAAGTCACACTCTATTATTTATAAAAAGTTTGTTTAGCGTATGTGGTGTGAATACGTTCTCGTTTTAATTTTTTTCAGGATTTCCGTTCTAGAAATTCATTTAAAACAAAGTTTTGCTTTTAAAACTAACGACATTAATTAAAAGCCAGAGAGAGTAAATCACTTGCAGGCTGGCTTCGCGCAAAACTCACATATGAATTCAAAACTGTTCACATGGGACTATGATATATAATCTTAAAATAATAATTAAAAGCGCCTAATTTCACAAATGTGAAAGTACATACGAATCAATAAATTAAATGCGAAAAACATCCATTACATTTTCATGGCAAATGCCATGAAAATTTAATGCATAATATCTGTGATTTCATCCAAGATATAAATTATACAAACTTCAGAAACTGAATCCGAATTAAATAAACTAAAAACTACTTAAGGATCAGCCAACCAATCCCATCTTTAAACAAGTCATCATCCAACTAAGAAACGGTTCCATCGAGCAACCTTCCGAACGTTCAGACATAACTCAAGAGCTGCAAACATTTTATTAACCGATCGGGAAAATTTTCAATTTGAAGCACGCTCGCTGCACGTACATGACGCTTTAGTTTTATCGTGTTGAGTTTTCCGATCGACGCAAACTTCTGGAGTAATCTATCACTTATTTCCCGGCGCAAATATCTTCGGCCAAGACAGTTCAATTTCGTTAGTGCAACGCAGTGTTGCACTTGACTGGGGGTGTTGAAACGCATTGCCGCTGTTTCGAAGGGTGGTGGTGCTTTTTATTTGTTTGAAATAATGAAAAAATTTATATGAGTTTGTGTTTTAGTAGATCATTTATGAGTTTTCTTGTAAAATTTTGTTTTATGCAAATATAGATTTTTTGTAAAAAATTTGTCAATCATTCAAAACATCAAACATGAATTATTAAGACCATTGTCATGGTATTTATTGAAACAGATTCTATATATTATTCAATTTAATTTTCATAATCTCAGCTGATCATTTAAAAAAAATTACACAAATCAAATAAAGATATGAACTTTCTTGCCTTATGAACGATCATTTTTTCCTAAAAAATGTTTATTTCAATATGTTTAAAAAATAAAAATAAATATACAACGATTTGTAAAAAGCTGAACTTGGAAAGTAAAAGCTGTATTGTCGTTAAAATATTTTTTTTTCAAATGATGATTTAAAATCGAAATTAATTTGAGAATTTTTATCATATCAAAAAATCTTTTATTAAAATTCAAAATTTTCCATATTAAATATATCATCAAACAAATTTAATGATTCCAACATTTAATTAAAACAATCTTTAGAATTCCACCCATAACACAATAAACGCTATCACAAAATGACGATTCAATGAATCAAACAAAACCGGAAACAAACAAAGAACACATCAAACGAAACCCAATTTCCATACAACCTGCAGGCACACACACTCGACCACACTTTTTCATACAAATTTCGAATATCGTGCGTCCGTCAGTTGTAAATTTATGTAAATATTCAACGACGTCGAGTTCGGCGACATCCCCGCTGGCATGGGGTTGCACTACTGTCGCGGTCGTAAATCCTCGACGGTAAAATACTTACCGGGCGATAATAAAACTGATCTGGAAAAATGACTCGGTCGGATGTCGGTTATGCGTGATGCTTTTTATTGTCGGATGTGTGCAACGGAACGGCCGTTTTATATGCGAGTGTTTAAGTCGAGGGGTTTCGATATTTTCTGCGGGTTCGAGTTTTCTGATGGGATTTTTGAAGTTTTAGTGCTCGGATGTTGGTTTGGGAAATGTTTTTGGATTTTTCGAGTTAGGAAAAATATTGAAATTTTAATTTCTTTTGAAAACATTGGTCATTGGCAATTTTAAATGGGAGAGACTTGTCTAAATACGAAACATGTCTAATTCTGTGATAGTTCGAATAATTTTGTTTTTTTTTTTTTTTTCAAATGATACCAACGTATTTTCGAGAAATTTATTTGTTGAAAACTTAACAGTAAAAAAAAACAACGCCTTATTGATAACATTGTGAAATACTTTTCCTATAGTAGACAGCTAACATTTCTTCAGATAACTATAATATTATATAGGTGTTTCAAAATTTAGGTACGTAATTTTGATAGAAAACACGGATTATTGATTAAAAATTTATGTTTTTTTATCGATTCGTAAATTATGTAGTATTGGGTTATAAAATAGCATATCAGGTAAAAAGCCTCCTCCGCACAAAGCACATACGCAATTTTCAATTGAAATTTTCTTTGACCGTATTGCATAAATGTGATTGAGTTTCATTGATACAGTGTTTAATTTCTTCCTTTAAGGCATGGGTGGTCGTAGGTTTGTTGGCATAAATCTAAAACATCAAAACTCCCTCAAAAAAAGTCTAAGGCCGTTAAATCGCATGATTTGGGCGACTAATTCTTATCGCCAGAACGGAAAATTACACGGTCAGGAACAACAATAATCCACAATGAAAACGCGTTGTTTTTTATATAATATTTTTTTTTAAATAATCCTAAGCCATCATATATATCGTATTGTTTTTTTAAGTGTTGCCAACAATATACTGCTCAAGAGCGGCAAATTAAAATTTTGCATTAATTTTGGGATACCTATACTATGTTTACTAACATAATGTCGGATTATACTTTTTTAATTAACATTGCTAAGTTACATGAAACTTTTAACGACTCAATCTAACAGTATTATTACACACATATTATACGTATAATACCAAGCCAAATAAATAAACAAACTAGGTCTAATTTATTTGAAGAAATTCAGGCAAAATTGCGGTCGAACCCAACGCCCCAGGCGTATCATACTATTCCGCGGCGTATATAAACACGATACAATTTTTATGTAAGTGGTAAATTGTGACTTCTGACAACGGTGACTTTTCCGGTCGGCTCCCTCTGGCCTACGGCTTATTGATTCGGGAAAATTGAAAATGCTCGTGTACACAAGACACGAGCTGGAAGAGAAAGAGGCAAAAGAACTTCCGAAGGGAACAAGGAAAGGCTGCTTTTTGCACACGTACTGTGGCACACTTCAAATATGTGCCTTGCGATACCGTTGGGCAAATAACGCAATGTATGAAAATGGTGAACGATTTCGAAATTGGTACGAATTATATGCAATTCCGCATGCGTGGGTTAAGCTGGAGAATGTTCGAGGTTTTTGCGGGTGATCAAAACTGATTTGTTCCGTGTTTTGAGGTTTCTGTATGAAGATTTTGGAATTGTTAAGTGCTGTGTGCAATTTAATGTGGGGTGTTTCAATTTTTTTTGGGTGTTTGGTAGTTTTTTTTTATTGGTTTAACTATGTTGATTGTAATTGATTGAGGAAGTTGAGCGATATGTAACGTGATTAGTGGATAGATGCTTGTCGTAAGGTTTAGATAATATAAAGAAAAGTTTCAATGTTCAACTTCTTAAGAATTATCTTTTCTTTAAATTTCGAACTTTCAATGGTAAAAGAATTGTCCAATAATGAACATAATATTATACATTATTTTAGGCTTATGTTAGCCTGAATATACTTATTTTTCCTTATACTAACGAACATATTTACTTTTAATCCCAAGTTTCCGTTTAGTAATAAATTCAAATCTTTCAAAAAGATTTTAAAATATAATTTTCAACACATTATAATAGTATTATTCATTCAAAATTATTCATAAAAAATCAAAATTATAAAATACGCGTAAAAAAACTTTCCAAAGCTCAAAGTTCTAAATTATATTCATATTTATTTTATTTTTACGACTATTCACTGAAACACCCTTCTATATCACGCGAAAAAATATCCTACTGGGTTTTATTACATGCATTAATATTTGCATACAGATCGTGTGCAAGTGAATACTAAAAGTATAGAAAAGAATGCGAAGAATGCTATTTTCATAATTATGCTTCAGACATTACCGACAAAAGTATTTAATGTGGGCAATTTATAAAATTCTCGCTGCACTTGCTGCAATTTCACAATTATCTTGCATTTCCGTATGTTTTCAACTAGGTGTTCTGCAGAATTTCGAAAATTTTCAGATAATTTTGCTATTTTCAACTTTTTATACATATTTATAATTATAGCAAAAGACACAATAGATAAAATAAAACATATATTATCAAGATTTCATTTTTCATGATATCTTGAGTAATATAAAATTCTGAGAAACGAAAAGATTTATCTTACAATGTCAACAGTACTTTCCTTCACAAGCCGACTTATGATAACAATACGAAGAAACACAAATTACTTCAGCCATATATTAAATGTATTCTTAAACGAACAAATACTTGTGGAATACCTTGTAGGTCTTCTAGTATTCGACCGAAAACCGACATGGTGTATTTACACGGCTATACGCGCATCAGCCTTAACCCACGCAAGTGGATATTTATGTTTAAAATGCTTAGAATTCACCAGAACAAACGGTTTGTGTACTTGTTCCGACGATTTCGAGGTGAAATGTTGAAATTTGCATTTACGAAAAGTCGCGGTATTTTTTTTCAGTAATTTATAATTAAATGAAATTTAAGATTATTCTTCGTACATTTCTGCCATAATTTTCGAGTCATGAAATATTTAAAGTGTGCCTGAATAAACTTACGTTCACGTTTGAATAATAAATACACGTCTAACCGACAAATTATTGTGCAAGTTTTTACGGAAAAGCGCTTTGAAAATTTTCCACCTTTTCTTTAACAGCGGTAATTATTATGTTATCAACTGGTAGCTCTCAAACTCAAAATTTTTTTTTTTTTTTTATTTCACATGTTCAATATGATGTGACACTAAATCGATCAATAGATAATTTACTGACCGATTCATCTCGAATGATTGATTTCAAGAAGTCGATGTTTAAAAAATCGATTTTCAAAGCAATCACCATGTTTTAAAAAAAATTATTAAAAAAATTTCAATTTATTGTTACATTTTCAACGTCAAAACCTCAGAAATGTTTCGCGACCGCGTTGTAATACAATTCCTTTATTCAAACACATTCAAAACGTTGCAAGCCAACCTCAGCACATACAACAAAATACATTTTGTTCGGCAAACGTAATCAACGCATTCCGCGAAGCTCTCGCGAGACTCGTGCGCTTTTCTTTTTGCATCGCATTATGGTGTACCTTTTATCCAAAGGCTTTGTTCTCGTCTCCGAGACGTGGTCTTTCAGCTCGTTCCCTGCTTGTCGGCGCGATGAAATCGAAGAAAAGCGCCTTTTTGATTTATCGCAAGAAAGGATACGGAATTTCGATCGTTTATAATTCGCTTTTGTTTGCGCGAAACATTGTCGGATTGTTCGCCGGCTTCGTGAAATAGTGTGCTCTGTTTTGTGTATTTAACCCGCCGAGTTCTGAATTCGTTCCCGCTTTCGAGATTCGTTCGGATGGCTTTGTGGATGATGCTTTATTGGTTCTCGAAAACGAATCCGGTTGATGAGTTTTGATTAAGGAAAAATTTCACTTTTCGTCTTCGTTCAAATTTAGATAATAAAAAAGCACACATCCTCACCATTTATTAATTATTTTCAAATGTAATTCGTTCGGCTCACTGCATATTGGTACTCGAGTGTTTAACGATTCGAAAGATATTTCATATTCAATTGACGTATATGAAAGATGATTTTTTTGTCGAGCCACCGATAGCATGAAGAAAAGGAAATGAATTTTTTCCATTAAATGCGACACAATGAATGGTATCGATCGAACCCGAAGCGCATACGTTTCTTTGTTCGTCGTTAAAATGGAATTATACTTCCTTATTCAATTCGAAAGGAAAGTTTTTTATGATTTTATTCCTTTCCGACCCTATTTTGACATGTACCCATTCTGATATTCGCATATTTAATTCACCGATACGAATATTCTTTTGTCGCTTTCGTTACACGCCGACATGCAAATGCACGACAATAACGCGGAAAAAAGAGACGGTTCCCCGCTTCGGTCAAAGAGAGGAACGAAACATTAATTTTTCCTAAAGAAAATAAAAATAGAATATGCATAAACGCGAACACGTATACGCCCGCGCTGAAAAAAAGGAGCAACATCAAATTTGATATTCGTTCCAGTGTTATTTTCAGATATGGAAATGCGCAGTTTCTGCGAAAGTTGAACGGACCCGAGCCTTTGTTAGCGACACACAACAACGACGAGCCCCACTTCATCTACATATTCATATTCGACAGTAAACTAGGCGAAAGCGAAAAGGAAAAAGCGGTGAATTGTTCTGTGGAGAAAAAGGAAAGTTCGTGAAGAAGCCGCGACGTCGAACAAATTGGCCGTATTTCGTGGTTTGCATATGCGGCAAAGTGTCCCTCTTTGCAATTCCACATCTGCACTTTCGCATATTTCGGTGTGCCTACCTTGGGCCTGAAAGTTTTGCTTTTTTCTGTATATGCGCAAAAATGTGCACGCTCTGAAACGGTGTCGTAATTTTCGTTCGACTCTGATTAGGTATGCAGGCGACCGGATGACAGTTATAGGTGAAAATATAAGGAAGTGGAGGGCTCGAAAATTTCTTTTGTTCCCTAAAAAATAAAGTGCCTGTCTCCCTTTCGTTCATGATAGCATATAAAAGATATCCAATTTCGGCTCTTTGACTTTTTTCAGCATATTTGTGTAAATTCGTCCGTTTCGCGGGACGGAGGGGAAACGCGGAATATGAACGTGCGCGCACTGTTTGCATTTTTTTCCCCGACGATTTAAAATTGTCGCCAAAATAAATAAAGTCTCGTTGCGAATTTTTGTCGGAAAGTTTCTTCTTTTAACGACGCTTCATAAAAAAAATATCAAAGAAAAAAAAACATGTAACTCTTTCGATTCGAGCAACTGTTACTTTTTTATGTTCAAGTCGAGTTTTTTCCTCGCAGTCGTAAGGAACATTCTTTTATGAATACTGTAAAAATCACAAATTATGACCTCACCAAGGTGCAAAAGTAACTAGCCATTGTACCGAAATTTACGATTTTAATACAATAAAACGTTTTTTTATATACAAAATCAAAGTTTTTTTAATATAATTAAATAAAATAAATTTTCCGTAGAAAATAATAAAATTTCTCATGCATAAACTGCAGAACGTGCACTACTTAAAGCATTCACATCCTATTAGCTCGAGTGAAAACTAAATTTTTCATAAGATACTTTCTCCAGAAAGAATCTTAAGGACTTTATGGCCCATAAACGTTTTAAACTGGCATTGAAAAGCTCCTTTCGTCGTGCTTAAAGTCTGCCCGATCTGCGAGCACTGTGGTTCCACAAAATCGAGTTTTTCGGTCCAACTTTGATACAATTTTCAGCCGAAAGTTTTGCAAAATTTCACGCGCGCATACGCCAACTATATGAACTCGGCCACAGAATAAAGTGTGTGTGTGCTTCGTTCCGAAACACACTCTGATACAATTAACCGAATTCGTGGAATACTTTTGTCGGCGAATTCGAACGAAAGTTAGTCGAACAGTTGGTTCGTTGTGAAATTTGCATAGTTCTTCTTGGGAAAGTTTTCAGTATTTTAGTAACTTTTGGTCTAAATTTTGCCCCTCGTCTCGGTCTCACTCTTTCCCTGACTGTGTGCGAACAGTTTTAATGACCTTTCTCTGCGTCTGCTGTAATTGTTTAGCAAATGTTTTGTATTCATTGTGAGCAAACAATCCTATAGCGGGGCTCTCAGTATTTATTGAAAATTTAAGCGTGTGGCGTGTGGCTCTAGCATAAAATTAAACATTCTTGCAACGTAACGATTTTGTAAGAGCAAAACGACAATACTGTAAAACTGAAATATATAAAATAGAATGTAATCAAAACTTGAATCGAAAATCAACGATTCGGAACACGGGAAATCGTCCGACTTATAAAGTTCCCTCTATTGCAGTAGCTATAAAGAATGATACGAACACTAGAGAATTTTACAAAGTACCTATTCGTTTCTTTTGGATATTTAAATAATAAAACTATCTATGTTCGAATCGCTTTTCAATAATTATTTTTCATGTTTACATATAGAAAAAATTATAATTTAAATTAAATTTATTTTTCTGAAAATAATTAGCATGAAGAAATTTATATTATCTTAAGAATTTGTTACTTACTTAATTTTAAAACTGCACTCTACGTTACGTGCAGTGGTAACGTGCCATGACTTTTCAAGGAAACGGATGATGAATCAAGGGAACAGGATTGATGAAAAAAATACACATAACCAAACACATATCAGTGGTGTGTGGTGAGCTTAAGAGCAAAGGATGCTGTCCGAAAAAATGTCCAAATCATTTTTTACGTATTAATTATTGAACGTTAGGATAGGTTAGTTTGGTTCAGTAATGAATGTACGGTAAAGTTAAGGCTGAAAATCAGTAATGGATGTATTTATTATTGAACGTTATGTTAAATTAGGTTAGGATAAGTAAATATTGAACGTGTTTATTATTGTTGCATACGGCGCTTGTAATAGTTTTCAATCAACCGAAATATTTTGTTACGAAAAGATTTTGTTAGTACTAAAAAGGCTTGTTTTCATTTTCAAATTTAGCAGGAAATTAAGCAACAAAATTTTATTTAAAAAAATACATAAACCATTTAAAAAAGTGTATTTTATTATATACACTAACTTTACGTTAAAATTTAATTCTTTCTTGGAAAGAATTTAAATTTATATTTTTTTTTAATAAAATTTCTAGTTTTTTTACACTTTTTTACTTCTTAAAAATCTAAATACTTTCCAAGATAGAAAACAATATCTAAGTTTTCACTATACGAATAAAACAATACACTGACAAAGGAATATGTCCCAATTCGAGATAAGCGCGCGTTACACGAGAGCACTTCCCATGTTCGTACGTCGATTGCGCTCCAAGAGTCACGAACGCCAATGGTGCAATACACCTGTCCACTATCCATGCTCGTATCCTCCACTTTTGTATAATATGTGAAAGGAGAGAAAGGAGAAGCGGCCTCCTCGGCAGCGGGCGGTCGGTTTTCTTTTATTACGATTCCTGTGGGCGGCCCGCTCGAGCGAAATGCTACTG
This sequence comes from Hydropsyche betteni, assembly GCA_028571205.2. Classification (NCBI taxonomy): domain Eukaryota; kingdom Metazoa; phylum Arthropoda; class Insecta; order Trichoptera; family Hydropsychidae; genus Hydropsyche; species Hydropsyche betteni. Next base: position 785,784 of record JAOXNN020000065.1, on the reverse strand, counting down.
TTCGCCGTACGTTCTGAGTGAAATACGGCTTTTTCGATGAAAATATATGTAATGGAAAATGTTATGAGCGAAAATAGTGCATTCGTTCTCGGAATTTCGAAGTGCATTGATCTCGGGTGGGCGAAGGTTTGCTGGGACGCAATGGTCGTTTTCAATGGTGAGCTTTTGTGGGAGTGTTTGTTTTGTGGATTGTGGCAGTAGTTCATTTAACAGTGTTTTGTTTCAAAATGGGTATAGGTATGATATGAAATGGGTTTTTTTTGTGAAATTTCTAGATGAATTTCGAAAATTTTTAATGAGTTAAATGTACGCCAAAGAAATATTTATCATTTGTATCATTCAAAAAATTATAATAAAACATTTAAAAAATTATAATGAAAATAATAATCTTTATTAAGTGATAGAAGCTAAAATTTTCATTTAAACTGTAAAAGAATTTGAAAGGTATTGGTTTAATCCAATTAACAACTAAACGATACTCGTACTCACACACGATCGAGCGTTATCGAATCCAGCACACTCTAAAAGCAAACGCTATCAAAAATATAAAGCCAAAATCGAGAGGAAAATTAAATTATTACCAAAACGCCGACGGTTACATCACAATTAAAATTTAACACGTCAATAAAGCGTTAAGGCGACCGCAAATTTTTAATTATTCAACACGCATAATTAGCTTGGTTTACCTTTAGACCGTTTCAAAAATTAATACACCTAAATAATTTGGCGCAGGCCGCTCCTTATTTAACGCCGCATAAATTGAACAAAACCGCTTCCGAACCGCGGTATATCTTTTGGGAAATTCGAGGCTTTTCTGGGGATCGATGATGGACCAATTGGACAAAGGAATTGTATGGACTATTGTTCGGATCGGTGCTTTTAGTATTTATCGTATCTGTTATGTGTTCTTATATTTGTATATATTAATTCTTCAATTCTTAGGTTTTGTCAAATCAAGGGGTGATTTGAAGATCAAAAAATTGAATAAGTTATTTTTTAGAAATGGTCATTACAAAATATATTGAAACGATATATCTATATTATACAATACCGCCCATATATAATACTTGGTTTGTCCCAAAAGTAATGAGCCTTTAAAAAAAAAAAGATTGATTGATCAAACATGTAATACAACTTAATACTCTTTAAAATAGTCTCCTCTTGCATCTATACACCTTTGCCAATGTAATTTTCATGCATTGTAGGCCTTCTGGAACTCGCATTTCGGAATTCTGTTAAGGCACCTCGTCGTGGTTTCTTGAATGTTGTCCAGGGTCTCCAGATGCCTTACTTTCAGCTTCCTTTTCACCCATGGTAACAAGATATTTGTATGTGATATTTTTTTGCCCATATTTTTCCCACAAGCAGATGTTTATTAACGTATTTTTCACTCTAAATAGATTTTAAATATTGCACAATATCATTTTAAATATCTTTTGGTAAATAAATTATACATGATCAAAAAAGACAGAAAACACTTTTACAAATATTCCTAATAAGAATAAAATTATAGAAAAATCTATCTTTTGCTTTCATGTAATATTTTTTGTCAAACAAATCCCATCTTTTTTTTTTATTTTCTATTAATGGAATAATGTTTTATCCAAAATATATTAGATTTTTATTTTTCTTTTAGCTTTCAAAGTAAAAACAGCACTTGAGTTACAAATATATTTAAAATGATATTATCTATTATTTCATAATTATTTTGAGTGGGAAATTCGTTAATAAATATATGATGTTGAAAAAATATGGGCATATGGGCGAGTAAATATATTATAATATAATATATACGGTCGGTACTGTACGTGTAAGTGTATTTCGAATATCGTGATTGTTATGATGTAATAAATTGCAAATAAAGAAACTTTTTGATCAAAATACATAATGAAATCAATCATTAAAGTCAAACAAAGCGGAGGATTTGCGTAAATTATGGCTCAACTTTGAACTTTTAGCATTCATCAACGAGTTGACCTTTAAGACGTTACAAACGAACTTTCTGTTTTTGTTCGTAATAAAATGGATCTGACACATATTTTGGGGTCGAATTCGATTCGAAAATCCTTCACAAGCATTACACAACAAATTCTCCGCATAATTTGCAACAAGCTAATAAATTTGCGGTACAAATGCGTTTCTGAAGAGATCCTCAGATAGTGTTAGGCCTTGGCACGCGATACGATCCGTACGTGAGACGTCTAGACTAGGTAATGGCCTAAGGCGAACACTAGGTTTCTTATACAGGAAGTGCTGAAAGATTTTTCCTCGAAAACACGTACGAGAATAAGGCACAACAATGAATATAGCTTCGAAGAACTCGCAAGACCGAAAAACGTGCACGAGTATGCGAAATTACGTTCTCGATCGACCTGAAGAAAAATAATGTTGTTTGTTTAAAGTTTTTGAATTTTTTTTGAAAATTATGTTGTAGATATAACCACCAACACAAGCTTTTTTATAGGCATTAAAATACTCAACTTTTTTTGTTATTTTATATACTTAAGTGATAAAGTGATCATAAGAAATTTTAATATCATAATCACTATTTCACTTATCCTTAAAAATAATTGCTTTAAAGTAATATTCTTTGAATATAACATTTTTATTTAAAAATATTTTTTATACTCTTATTCTATATTATTTTGGTCACGTGAGAATCGAACATCTCACGCCCGCTTATTGCGATATACCCGGCTCATTGCACAAATAATATTTTATTATATCGTATTACATATAATATAATTTTTTTTTCGGTGAAAATACATAGAATTTCTATTTCAATATGATCCGGTGGTGATTTATAGCGCGAATTTTCCCAGAATCACTTTGCGAGTGTTTGCGAGAAAAGAAGTTTCGATACCACTCAAGACATTTTTACGTGTATTTGCTTTTTCCACTTTCCCTTGGCACGGGGATGAAGAAGAAAAAATCTGCTCACAATGAATACGATTTCGGGCACATAACGCGTGTTGTCGATTTTTTTTATTCCATAGTATATGTGAGATATAATGGAAGATATGACAGGTTGAAAGTTAAAGTGGGATAAGTTATATGTATATTTTTTTTATAAACAAAGTCAAGTTGTTATAATAACGAGCAAATTGATTCAGTATATCTAATTTTATTGATGCTGTTATGATACTGGTACGATTTCGATTTCGACAGCTTAAGCCTCAAATAAAATATTTTCATATACTCAGCACCAAAACTCATCCAATTTTTATTTTCTGATCGGAATACTTTTTAATAAATAAGACTTATTCCATTTTTGATTTAGTAGAAAGATCGGAAAAAACGCATTAGTTTAAGCGTTACTATTAATAGACAAATTTTCTTCTTTTTTATGTGGCTTTTCAATTGAATCTTATATTATATGTTTCGCAACAATGAATATTTTCAGCACTTTTCTCAAATGCACAAATGTCGAAACGATACATATTTCGGGATTATTTTTATGATTTTGTTAAATGAATTATGTGTTTACAATATATATAACAATATACATACAATGGCAGTGATATATCGAAAAACTTCAATAATGCAAAAGTTTTAGAAGATTAAGAATAAAATACAAGACTCGAACATTTCTATATCGTATAACGAAAATATGAATTATTTTATCTATACTGACCTATTAAATAATATTAATATAATATTTTGAAATAAATCTCTTAACGATAATTTTCTTTCTATCTTAATGTAGCGAAGAGCCAATTATATTATATAATACAAAACAAAGGAAAACCATTTCATATATTCAAATATCTTCCAGAATATTCTCACATTAAAATTTTCACTGTATCGAAAACTGCCATGAGTTTCACAAAATATTACAGCCTGCAGTCTGGTGCATCGGTGCAATTGTAGAGCTATCCCTTCGGGCGCGTGACAAGTGCTCGGCGTCACACTTTCGAGACGTTATTAAGTTAAAGTCGTATCGCCGCTAAAGGGTTATAGGGGGTTATAGCCGTCGATCGTGTTACGTGTCTTTTTTCTGAATCCGTTTTTATGGACTGTGCATGTTGGAAATTCCTTTTCAGACCCGTGTCCGTCTGTTGAAACGAGTGACGTTCCTTAAATAATTCACGTATTTTCGACTTACAGCGCTATGTCATAATGTTACTGATATGTTTTTGTATGCGGATGTTTTTCAGGTTTATTTGGTTGAAGGACAACATAAGGAGTTTTCTCGGTAATGTTTATATTATATGATGATTTCATTTTGTAAGTTGCGGTTTCCTCGAATCGAAGCGCACACAAAAGTTACCAACGATACTGGCCGAACAATGTATCGAAAATTTGTAACCAATTACGCCTCCGTTCTCATATTTCTATTATACGATGGAAAACAGATTCCTCTCATTATACTGGTACGCTTAATGATTGCCATTTTTTAAAATAACCGAATTCTATTGAAGACGAGCCTTCAATTATGAAAATATCCAATTATTCTATCACAATTCCTTTCATGGGCGGTAATAATTGAATTGGTATCATGTTAATTTCGATATCGTATTTTGACTACCCGCACACATTCACCATTATCAAATAACAAACAAGAGAATACAATTATGTAAATTTATTTAATTTGGCATTCATTTTCATATCATTCAGTGACAGAACGAAATTATTGGCATTCGATAATTAGCTTGATATTAATTGCGATCCCGATTACGAAATTTATAATTACTCATTATGGAAAACTAACGATTCAAAAATCATATTGGTTTGATATTATAATATTTCATATGTATTCTATAGTATAAAATTTTATGCAAACGATTTGATGAAAGTTTGCGAATTATACAAAATCGATACTCGCAAAGTCCATCAGCGACCATTCCCATTCAGCAAGTAGCAGTTGAAAATTTCCACCTACAAAACACTCTAGTATCGATCACGAACAACGACCTAAACAAAACGGTCCAAACTCGACCTATCCACGAAAATACCGCATTATCCATACACGCAGAAAGGACTAGGCGAACCGTACGAAATGACCCGTCGAAAATTCCTTTCGATGTCCTTTTTTCCACCCCGACCCGTGAATTTTTTTCTGTCGTCGGTTTTTCGGTCGACCGATTCGAAAATCGATACGCCATTTATACAGTGCGGGTCCACTTTGTTGCAGGGCACACACAAAGGCACACACGAGGGCCGATTCGCGATTAATCGGCGACGCGGCCCTTCGAAAGGGACGATTGTAGGAAAAGTTAAATCGCGCGTGGGCTCGAAGGAATATGGGATACGAGAGCAGATTTACATGCTGACGGTGTGTCGGGATTGTACGGCGGGGGAAATAAAATAAAAAGAGGGGTGGAATCGAAAAAGGGCGAGTTAAAATGTGATTCCATTTCCGTTGGCTGTTTTTAAATAGGTTACCGTTCTAGGATTATGTTCAGATTGATTCGGGACGTTTGGAGCTTATGTCGTAGTTTCGTTGATTTAAACTGAAATTTGTATCTTGAAAATTCTTTTATATATGTCTCCAGCAACATATTATATGAACGTGTGACAATCTCAAGTTCAATATTAAGTGCTACATCTGAGATTAATACCGGAACAAACTGCGAACGTGTCCGATTTCCATTTTGATTGGTTCGGTGCCGTTGTGTCGTCAAGTGGAAACGAGCCAGCCGGGTCAATCACTTCGATTGCTCCAACACCACCAGCTACATCCATAGTAGTGGTGTTAACATCTGTAGCGACAAAGCAGGAGCTACAGCGGTCGAAGTAATGCAATATAAGTACGAGGGCAAATTCATATATATCCGAACTTATTATTTTGTTTATCTATTTGACTTTTTAACAAAAAACCTTTAAGCCCCTTCAAAGTACCTACTCTTGACTGATACTAATAAACTTGTCTAAGATGTTATTCCATTGTTGAAAACATTTTTTAAACTCATGTTTTGAATATCACGCCTGTTAAGTATCAACCTAATAGCGTCTCCGTCATTTTTTTCTTCACCAAGCAATGTTGGCAAAACGCTTTCCTTCCATATCTATTTTTATTTGGAGAAACAAAAAAGTAGCAGGGGGTAAGGTCGGGTTAATAGAGAGGGATGGGGCACAAGGGACATGTCATTTTTAGTTAAAAAATGGCTCAAATTTGGCAGCCATTCTTTTATCTCCAAATTTTCAGTTAAAATTCCTTGAACTGAACTCCAAATCACTCCACAACTTCTTAAATGATCCGGTGTTAAAACTTTCAGGATGGTTTCTCAAATTTTCTCAAAATTTTCTTCGATTCGGGCCGTGAAAGGACGACCAGAGCAAGGTTTGTCATCAATTATCATTTCCCCTCTTTTGAATCGGGAAAATCACTCAAAAATTTGGATTTTTCCAATACCATCATCCTTGTAGGCCATTTTTAACTTTTTAAGAGTTTTTGTGCCAGTTTTTCCAAGCACGAAGCAAAACTTTACTGCAGCACATAAATCAGCCATTGTAAAAACGACGAGCATACAAAACAACGGTCACTAAAAAATTCATGCAAGTCGAACGAAACCTTCTTTAACGACGACTTTTGGTTTGTTGACTCAGAAATGGTATCTCTATACACTCCTAGCGATATAATGTGGTACTAGAAAAACTCTGCCCTCCACAGCATCAGTCCGGTGATTTCTGAGAAGCTTCTTGTAGAATCAATATTAGGTCAGGCCATGGTACAGTGGTACAATACTTGACTGACAATAATGCGATTTGATTTACACGCTAATTAGATAACGATGACGTTTAATCGTGTGTAAATTACCCATTCATTTATATTCTGAAATATTTTATTTCGAAGGATAGAAATGATCGAAGAATACTTTCGAAGTTTAGATTTTGAATGCAAAAAATATATTCAGATTAATTTAAATTAAAAAGTTTAAAAAGATAAACTGGTAAAAACCCGTTACTCTACCCATTCCGTGCTCCTACTTCTATTTCATTCCAAAGCACTGAATGTTTCGTATAATTAAAAGAGATTTAAAAAGGAACATATTGGTAAAAATTATAACCAAATTGATCAAGATTGTAAATCTAGTAATGAAATTGAAATGGTAATGGAACATTCACATATGAATAGAAGATAGTCATGTGAAGTATTTTATGAAGTCAATGAACAATAAATGAACGGTGTTCCATAAATAATTGAATTTTGAAGGAAATACTATTAGGAATATTATCAGTAATGGGTAGCGATAGGGGTAGTGTCTTCAAGGACCCTTTCATGACGAGTGGTCACCGCAATACGGCTGTACCAATCAATGCGATTGCTGTCACCTATTTCGATATCGGCTATTGCGAAACGCACTCGAGGGATTGGATACGAGTGGTACAAAGTCTCGTCTGCTGGGAGGAAGATGGATGAAAAAATTGGAGCCGTATTTGTTGGGAAGGGGAAAAGTTATGATTAAACGTAAACATCGCCCGTTCCATACAATAACGTTGTGCAAATACGTCGATTCGATTTATTAAATTACGCAGCCCGTTTCTACGGTCGAAACTTTTTCTGTATGTATATTTTGTTAAGGAGATTGTTTAATATATTATTCTTTTTTATGGGTCGAACGGTATCTTAGGTTTCCTCCATATTGAATAAAAAAATCACTTGAATTATTCTTCGTGTCTAATGTTTATATTTTGTTAAAATTTTCTGAGAAAAAATATGTATCCGTTGTAACTGATATTTCTTTGAAACATTATAAAACAAGTTTGTTTTTAACTATCAATATAATACAGGTAGTTTAAATAGATAAAAAAAAACCATTGCAAAATACAGTCGAAAAAATATAACGAAGCGCACTCTTCAATCAATTGAATTTTTTTGAGAATACAATATTATTTTCAAAAGCAAAACCATCACACAAAAAACATATTTAAAACATTCAAAAACAAACGAATCGAAACACATTATTCCTAAACTATCAACATTCCGTACTTATTTACCAAGCCTCACGCAAACACACACACAACTCGAACCCCATTTTCATCGACCCACTCGAAAAACGCGATCATCAATTTGCGATACCACTCGAAAAAGAAATGTTATTCGAAGCCTAATTGGTTTCATTCCAATTTTATTCGAGAGGACTTTTTCCCGGCCGTTTCGCCCGGCCAACTTTGGCGCAAAGACAACCCCATCTTTTTTCCGCCCACCAGACGTATTTTTTTTTTTAATTGACAAAGGCTTTGTGCGCCCCGTGAATGCCTCATTGACAAACGATTGTTCTCCGCACGGCGAGGGATATTTAAATACGGCCACATCCCGCCGCCGAATGCTTCATTAGACCGAGGGCCTTTGTGTCCTGCTTCCGTTGCAAACGAATTCAATTTCCAAATGCTGAATGCAATCAAATGCAAGCGCCTAAAGGGCTAGAATGGCGGGCTGGTTATTTGTAGTAATATGTTCGGCTTTGGCCCGTGGACGTGCCAAAGTAACTATTTGGTATGTATTATACGTGTGAAGCGAATAATTTCATACGAGCTCTATTCATACGTTTTGTACGGAATTGTTTCTATTCTGAACGTTTGCTTTGTATGAACTTTCTTGCTGTTTATATGCCGATAGACATTTTGTGAAATTCCTTGTAAATCATCATTTTTTTATTTGGCCAGAAACTGTTATATTACATTATATGGAAATGGTTAGTTAAAAATAATAAGCGTTCGTTAAATGTAACAAACGCCCAAAAAATTATAAACAGGTCCTGATTGACAGTTTTGTTGTACAAAAAATTAAAGATAAATTTAAAAAAAATTACAGCCTACCATGTTATCATGTTAAAACATAATGACATTTGTAAGTTATACATGTTTGAACTAAAATTAAATTAAACTAAAATTTCCAATTTTTTTGGAATTTTCGACCATTTGATTCAAAACCCAAATGTTTCAAATAAATTTCTTAGTTTTATTTAATAATGGACCACATATACAAAACTAATCATTAAAAATATTTACTAGCAATTTCAATATATTAGAGATAATCAATTACTAACCAAATAAATACAAACCCTTCGAAAAGGCAAAGCAACTTCAGAAAAAATCAATACTTAAATCATAATCCTTTTCAAAATAATATTTATTTAAAAAATAAATCCTTTAATACTTATGCTTTAGTTGTTTCAAAAGAAACAGTACACCAGGGGCCTACCAAAAAGAAAAAACCGACTAAATAATTCAGACCGAAAAGACAAAGATAATTTTTCTTTCCTTTTTTTTCTTACAGGCCAAATCCGAGTCGAATCTGAAAGCAACAAACGAAAAAAAAAAAACACATCGCTATAGAAAAAGATAAACAGCCTGTTTTCAGTTACGTATATTTGTTAGTGCGTCGACTGAGCGATCCGATGCAACATTAATGCACCGGTCCTTTGATGAAAAATGCAGCCCCCCGTGAATAAAATAGGCCTGAAAACGTTGTACGTTGTGAAAAAATAACACACGATATTATGCAAACGCAAACAAACAAATAAGGTGAAACTCTCTTAGTGTTGTGTGCTCGGAAGGAAGGAAAGAAAGGCGGCTTTCTTTCGCGTTTTTTTTTCATAGGTGTAGGTGCGCTGAAAAAATCTGACGTCTGAAAGATTTTCCGCCGCGAGCTGAATAAACACGCCCTCGTGTTTTCCGAGGCCCACGCAACGCTGGAAATATTTGAATATAAATAATATTGGCGTAATGAAAGGAAAACAGTCCATTCATGCGACTTCGCTGCCTGACAAATTCAGTTGCCGCATTTATTATGCCAGAGGTTCTTGAATTTTGTCTTTGTTGCATTTCAGTATTCTATTGATGCAATTTAAAAATATTTGTGAAGCTTTTTTGAACAATGATTTTTTTTTTATCAATGGATGACCTAAAAATTGATATCAAACAGCAAGTATAGATAACAATAGTGTTATATGCCTTTATTTTTCTGGTATAATGAGGAACAAACTTTATGAATTAACATATTCTTAATTAATATTATATGAATTTACCTATATATACCCCTTTAACAATGCCCTCCCCCCACCGCCTCTTTAATGCTCGTGATAAGGTTTATTAAATACTTAAGAAATTATCATGTATATAAAATTTTCACGCTCAAAAAAAAAATGAAAAATTATTAGAGAAACAAAAAAATAATTTAAAATTATATTAGAAAAAATTCTAATATTCATAAAAAAATGCAAGTATAATATATTCTCTGAAAACTATTTCAATACTAGATATTCTTTGAAAAAATAAAACTACGAGTGGAAGTTTTAGAATCGCTGTATTAATACTTTGGAGAAAGAACGCGTGTGAATTTTTGTGTTCTGAAGAAAGGAAAATCGAAATCGGATTATGAATGAGCTGGAATCCGTGGTGCGAATTACTTTTAATGTGAATTGAGCGAAGGTTTTATACGATTTCCTATTAAATATGTGTGCGAATGGAAACATATTTGGATGCATTGTGTGAAAAAATGGTCATTTTTTTGTATTGGTAACGCTCATATGTTTTCTTTTTATATTGTGTGAAAATGTACGGAACGTAATAAAATGGAATTAATAAATTTTCAAAATAATTTCAATATATAAAATAATGTTATAATATACCTAGTGCTATATGTGAATTGTTTCATTTTATTACAATATAAGCTTATTTGAGCTGATCGTTTTTTTATACAAATAAAATTTAACGATCAATATATTTTATAATAGTCATGAATACTTTTGTGTTTATAGGAATTCATCAGTTTTATAGGAATATAAAAAAGTACTAAAATTTTACAGAATAAATAACGAATAAAATTTTCAAAATAAATTACAGCAGTAACACTGCATCGAGTTATCCAAATACACATTGTTTCTCATCTATATTATTCACAAAATTTAATTAAAATAAAACATCCGCTTTAAACAAAACGTAAATTTTACGCTACATAACATTTTTATTCTGTGAGAGATCGTAAACGACAACGTACAACGACTACACAAACCAACCCAACTTCATAAGTCAACAGAGCCCCTTTAAATCATATTCTTACGGGACGAAGCTTATAAAAAAACGCAATACCTCTAGATGAGAACTTCAATATTTAAGCAAAAGACCGGCCCTGAAAATCCTGAAAGATCCCACGAACAACTTATCCAGTGGCGGATTCAAAAACTTACTTGCATCTTATTTCAACGAATATATAATAATATATGATTTACTATTGGCTAAATTTTTAGGCACATAAAGTTTGAAATATAGGGTTATATAAATTTATTATCAATGTATGTATCGGCTACTGTTTTTTTTCTGTTTATATATTAAGAAAGTTTGTGATAGAGAAATAGTATTCTAAACTTCAACCTTTAATAAAACAAAGATTATTTCAATTTTTCAAGTTAGACTGTAAATAAAATATATTAAGCACATACGAGTATATTTAAAATGTAACCAGAGAAAAACACAAGCAAACAATAATGAGACTCAAATTATAATTGTATAAGTTCGATCATTTCTGATCGTAGAAATTTAGCTGTGTTCAAATGTTTAAATAATAATCTTTGTATCATAATTTATAGATTTTTATGTAAGAAGATATGAGTACGATAACATATCATTATAGAATCCTCCACTGTTCATACGTATGGTGTTTTATTGGGCACTATCTCACCTGGCCAACGTCGTAATTTCGCAAGCCGCGTGGGACGCGAAAGCGCAACAACGTAATGAACTATTTAAAAGTGTCGTAAAAAATAAAAAGAAGAAGCAGAAAAAGTTCGAGAAGAAAGTGGGTAAGAAAGTCGACGGTTTTTACGGCGCTGATTAAGGGCGTCAGCGAGTATAACGTGTGCCAAAGTGCCGTTACGCGAAAGCGCAAAACTCCTAAAAAAGTGCGCGCTTAACGCGTAAGCCTCCTTATATTATTTTATTTATTTATTTATGAATTCAGATTGTGTTGCACTCTTGAGGGTAATAAGTCGACAAGTGTGCGCGAGGTTTGAGTTTAAAGTTTTCCGGAGGCCTCTGCGGGTTTTGCGTGCGGATGTCAAATATGTTTCGAAATTTAAGTTTAATTACGGACATTTATAAAATTGGTTAAAAATTGAATAATTTAATCAAACAAAGCTCAAAGTGTTAACTTATTAAAATGAAACTCAAAAAATATACGCAATCCAATTATTATAATGAATAATGTAATTTTTTACCTAATTTTGATCACTTAATTAATTAAAAAATATAGAATTTCATGTATGTACATCTAAAAAAATATTAAATAACTATTATATCTATCGTATAATATATTTCCGAATCAATTTATCTTGAACCCTTCAATAAAAATCACCCAATACAAAATTTCTGCCGGAATTTTTCCCTATACACATCACAGAAAGATAACAATCGCCGAAATTCGTATCGACTAGTATATATACACTCAACGTCCATTTATTTATTCTACTCCACCTTTATTTTTGTATGGGTTTTTGTGCTGATACAGTGTGTCGGCCTTCCCGCAAACGCGTTTCTCATTCGTGAAATGTTGCTGAATTGTTGATGTGCCGATAATGGAGTCTGAGACAGACGTTTGGACAGCTGGAGGACACTTTACATGAGATTTATCGACTTCTTGTAGGTTTTCAGGAAAACTTCCCGGAAACGTCCCACCGGTTCACTATTTGCAATCTTAATAATAAAACGCTCGGATTCGCGGCGGTTCGGATTTGTATTTTCGATGAATTTCAAACGAGTTTAATATTCGGAGTTTTTCTTTATGAAGTGTTCGGGTGGTTTCGTAAATTTTTTAACAATCCGCTATCGTTAGAAAGCTTTCTTTGATCAATGTGGCATTGTGTCGATAACGAGACCGAAAACGTTTTTGTTCGTGTAAATATCTACTCTAGCCGAACGACTTTCGTTATTGTTTGAATTTTATTGAGAAAATTTTCATATAATGGCCGACAATTAAGTTGAAATGATAATCATGAAAATTACACTTTGCGAAGGAGATCTGATGAAATTTATTTGCGAGCGTTTCGTTTAATTTACATCTCTTTATTGAGTTCGGCTTGGGATTTTCTATTTTTCAATTTTTCGAATGAAGGTATTGCAATTAATAAAAATTCGTGCTTTCGAAAGTACAGGCGCTTGATCCCACTCAAGATAGAATACGAAGAAATTTTAATTGCTTTTCGAAAAATTAATAATGCAATTCATAAAAATATCTATGGAAGAAGGAAAATTCTTCTCAAAATGAAATTCAAAGCTATATTCTCGTTAAGTTATACATTTAATTAGTATGAAAAAAAATATTCATATAATAACATCCTTAAGAAATTTTGTAATATACAGTACTGGAATTAAAATCCTGAAACCATTTTTATGAATTCAACGATTTGTACTTTTAATTCAACTATAGGACAGTATGATTTTTCATTGTAATCAATTAAATGCATTACTTTGAATTATTGTTGATTTAATTGATTACTATGAATAAAGTTTCAATAGTACTTTCCTGTAGTTGAATTTGATGTGTAAAAACAGATATGTTGAGATCTATGATTTTTTTTGGAAAATTCATATATGAATAAAAAGTAATTTCTATTATATTTAATGCAAGTTTAAAAACAAAATGAATATGATATGAATCCCAAAATTGATTTATATATATTGCAAGAATTTAAAATATATTCGCTCGAAAAAAAAATTAATATTCTCTAGATAATCGAAAATTTCTCCAATGATTCATAAGAATCTTAATCAAAACATTAAAGCCTCGTTTCACCCTCATAAATTAGAGACCACTCAAAAATCAGCGCACGACTCATCCAACCTCCTCAGGACCTCCGACCCGCCATTTTGACCAGATCGCTTAATTTTTCTCCCATTTTTTTTTTCAAAATCCCTTACCGTAATGGAAAACCGCGATATATTAGAGGCGCGCGACGCTCGGATAATCGAGATATATGGGCCGGGAAAAACACGCGCGCATGCTAACCGCCCCGATAATAATGGCGGGTTTTCCCCCCCGAAAAAGACCCCCTCCCCGGCCGGGAAAAGGGAAAAAACCCTTTTATATATTATTAATACGGAGCCGTTATAAGTTACGGTTTTTCGCCGGAACGTGCGCCGCAATTTCGTGCCCCCGGAAAACTGCGCCCGGAAAATTAGCCCCGTTTTTCCCGGCCGTTTGGAAATATGGTCCGCGGCAAACGGGCTGCGTAATAGTGATGTAGTGAAACGTCACGGTATGTTATTCGGGTCTGATCGCTGCTGATGCTGGTCTCGGTTGGCGTTAATCGAACGCTAATCGGGACCGCTGCTGAAAATTGATGTGATGCTTGCTAATGGACGGCTTATTGTTGAATGTTAATTATAATTGATAAAAGTTCATTAATTCGTTATTAATGTATTTATTTTGTGTAATATTAACTTTTTTTAATCAAAGGAATCTCATTGAAATTGATATTTTTTCGTATTTAAAATAATGTGTAAATAAGTATTATATTATACTAGTTGAAGTTTTTCTACCAAACTGTATTATAACACCTTGATATGATTCTATGAATTGCATAACCAAGGCAATATATTCAACAAACGACAGATCTTCAGCTCTTCGTACTAAATTTTTTATGAATTTCTTTTCTGAATTTTTTTTTTGTTTTAATGATAAAAAAACCTACTCAACAAAAAAATACATATACATGACTAATTTCATAGTGATGGGTCGAACTGGGTTGGAAGCAAACGACGTCATATATATTTAGAAACTGATTTTTTTATAACTACATACAATTCAATTACTTTTTTATTAAGTTAATTTTTTTTCGGAAATGAAACATAAAAATAATATTTTTTTATTGAAATATTAATAAATGCTTTAATTTTTTCGACCGAATAAAAAAATCACTATAGAAATTCAGTCAAATGAATATTAAACAAATTTTTGTTCTAATAATTTAACATTAAATTAATTGACAAATTGAGCTATGCGCTCGTTCGATGCATGTTACGTCATTTTATCAACATCCAAATTTGCATATATGGAAATTTCGGAATAATTAAATTTTGAAACAATCAAGACTTGCTTCTAGAGAGACAGGTGCGCCTAGGAGTAGTTAAATTAATGAAAAACCCGAACAATTTCGCACCCCTGACACGATAGATGTTCTCCGGCGGCGGAAAAGCGATCCTACATGTTTTATACAAATAATTATATTACACACGAAATAATACGCATTATATTATACAATATATACGGCCCGTGCGTACACGGATGAGCACAAAGCTACATTATAACCCTTCGGTTGACGGCTGAGCGAGCACAATGATTGGAAAATTTAGATGAAATATTCCCGTTTCTCGTCATATTATTATATTTGGAATTCGAGGCTCTCAACGGGGTGGCGGTGGGTGGTTTTTGGTGGAAGAAAGTGATCAAGATCTCGAAATGATGGGGCGGCTTCGGCCCGAGGCTCTGTTCCCGTACGTAATAAAAGTGAAATGTGCTATGTGATTATTCGATGTTTGATTTTGCGCTGTGTTTGATTATTCGATTGGTGGAAATCGGGTGATCGACAATTTGAGTTTATATGAGCGTGAAAATCTTTTTGATATGCATTATTAATATTCAAATAGTGATAAGTAATATATATTGATATGTTAAAAAATAATTTAATTAAAAGGAGTGGTTTGTAATATACTTCGAATATACATCATTAATCACTTGCTAAAGCGGATTTATATAACTGCGAGAAAACCTCACTTTTCGCTGTCCACGCCGAAACCACCAATTATCACAACAGCAAACTTTCCAACAGCTTCTCTGTACATGAATGAAACTTCCTGCGAAGGATTTGCATCGACCGACTACCACTTTGTGAATACTAGATTAAGATTTAAACCCTAAGCCTTGTCTTTATGCGAACTCGCTTTTCGTTCCTCAGCTGCAGCGGAACGGCGGAGAGAAAAACTGCTTTATAAATATTTAAAAAGGGAGGCTTCGTTTAAATTTTTACGATTTCCATTTGATTGTTTTTTTGCGTTCTTCATTCATTTCAGACGGGACAGGTTATCGAAACAATGTACTCGATTAAGCCCCTTTTCGAAGCTTTTGCCGACTGGTAGCTTTTCATCGGAAAAACGGCGGATACCCCGCTTTTCCCGATTTCCCTACCCCTCATCCTTGTCCCCGGGGGATGATTGAATTAGGGCTGTATCGCGGAATGAATCAGATTATCAAGTTCAAATAAAATGTTATTGAAAACACGACTGTGCGCCCGAATTCCTCTTTTAAACTCGGGCGATAATTGAATTTAGAGCTGAACCAGCGCGAGCCAAGTGAACGTAAAAAAAATATATATACTTCAGTATATATGCGATTTGATACTAAAATAAACAAATAAAGATTAATAAGTGATAATATTTAATAGCGGTGTATAAAAAGGGAATATTGCAAAATATGCAAAACGAAAATCACACATCAAATTTATTATTATTTATATAATATATATTCTGAATATCACGGAATCCTTAATATACTCCATAGTCGTAAAATATATATGAATTTTAAAATATATAAACGAAGTGCCGCATTAAATCGGCAAGGAGAGGAAATGAAGCTGCAGGAGAGAAACGGTTAAAGAAGAGGAACGGGGGACGTCTTTATAAAATTACTGGCCGAACGTGATTTTAAAACGATTCAATATCGGACGAAAGCACACTTTTCCCCTCTGAATTTAATATTTATATAAACAAAAAAATGTATACATACCTGCCGAATATTAATTCGATTCAAATATAGAAAGCTTTGTATATGTATACACATTTCGATGACAGTGCTCTTATAAGAATTTTCACTGAAATATTTTAAATAATATCGTGAAATTCTCGGAATTGACCATTAGAAGAAAATTCTTTGAACTGAGAATATTTTAAAAGGTTTCATTATTATTTTTTTACTATTGAATTCATATTTTTGAGACAGTTACTTTTTTGTTATTCGACAATTTAAAAATTGTTTGGAAATTATTATTTGATCAATAAAATTTTTTGTCTTCATACGCAATGATATCTCGAGGTTATAAAACTAAACTTAAAATTTTATATGTAGTAGAATTATAAGATTTTATTGAGCGTGATATTCGTTTATATCGAATAACTCTCAAAAAAAATATATAAAACGAATTCATTATTTTCTGAACCAGATATAAGAACACAAAATACCGGTCAACGTAAAATTTCATAAACCTAACAACCACATAAAACCAACATACCGAACATAAAGATCGCATTCAAATTAAAACACAACACAATTGAACGCTTGACTAATTCAACAACAAGAAAACATCGAAAACACACACACACCCAACAAATCCGAAACGTCCCTAAAATTCCTCGAACACGTCTCATATACGCACTAATTTGATTTCGCGCGCAACCGAATTTTCCGCGAGGGTGACGAACGGGCTAACGCTTTCCACGCTCAAAAGACATTCGAAAAGCTCCTTTCGGCTCCGAATTAAATCGGCGCACATTTATTAACGTGTGTGTACGTTTGCATGAAGGCACGAAGAGCGTTATCTACGTATCAATGGCCCTTCGCGATTCGGGGGCGAGCTCTTTTGATGCTTTTGAAGCCCGCTGAAACAGCCGCGATACACAGGAGGAATAAATAAAAGGCACTGGAGACTTTTGTGTCGGCGCCTTGTTGTGTATGCGAAAGCTCGTTTTGTATGGAAAGTCGGTTTTGAGGCGGGCGAATAATTAAAAGTGCGCGAAAAAGCATCGGTAAATGTATGATTGTGTGGGATCAAAAGATTTTTTTTATTTAATACATACGATTTTTGGTGATTAAAATAATTCTACTTTGATTTTGAATACAACCAAGATGTTTTTATACTAAATAATAAAACATTAATCAAAGCTACATATGATGAAAGTGAACTTTAAAACATTATAAGATTGTTTAAAACATGCGTTAATTGATTAGGTCACTGCTTTGATAACAATAGATTTTGTTCGAATATATTGAAGATTCGATTGTGTTTGTATGAAATGTTTGAGTGTTTGATAAGGTTTTCCGTAAATAAATTGGAAAAAAGGGTGGAAGGAGCAATAAAATTGATACCGGTTGTACAATCAGGTTCGACCCTTTTGAGTTTAGTTTACGAGTGCGGTTTCAAGTCCACGTGAAAAAAAGATGTTAAAAGCTCAATTACGAGCGTTCGGTCTATTTGGAGTTTAAATTATTACGTCCACTTGTACGTACGAGCTACCAGTTAATGGCCAATGCGGACTTTCGAACCAATTAAGAATTTACTCCGGTGAATAAATTCTTACCAAAAGAAAACGAGCGCATTATGTTTTTCTTATAAATTTTCCGACACAAAAAAAAAATACCCTAAACAATTTTATTCGTTCGTTTTATTACGCAACCTAAACAAACAACGAATCCGGATATTTACCATTCTCATTTGCTCGGCAGCTACGTACAATAAACGCGGTAAAATTTACATGGCCTATTACAGTTTATTAGCGGGTCGCGAGTTTAACGACAGCCCTAATCCGTTATTTAGATAAACCGTCTTTTGTTTCGAGCTGCGACTTTGAGCTGCAGCCAGCCCTTTGGCAGAGGTCTGCAGCCGATGGTGCAAAGGCCCTCAAAGCCCAGGACGAAGGCTTTGACGCCGGCACGAACAATATAGGCAGGGTCGGGCCTAATAAATTTAATAGCGGGGCGAAATTTCGGGCAGACATAATCCCGGCTATGGTCGATTAGATTAATTCGTTACCTGAAATATCGCAGAGTCGTTAATCGTTAACGAAGTTCGACTCACCTTCTGCCTTTGAATGTTTTATGCTGTTCGGTGTCGATGACCTTTGGAGTTTTCGGGCTCGCAGTTGATTATGCGATAGTTTATGTATGTAGTGGGTGGTTGAGTTGATTTAAATGTTATATAATATTTTTTCATATGATTAGAAAATTTATATTCATGTTAAATGCTTAAATAAGTAATTGATACGTAATATTATAATAAAAAATATTTGATTAGTTTATAGAGCTATACATACTGATTTTAAAATATCAATAATTATTTTTGAAATTTTGTTTCAAAAATATTTTAAATAATTATCTTAAACGTTTAAATTTATTATTGAAATAGAGACATCTCTGGTATTTAAGCGTAAGTAAACTTCTAAATTGAAGATACGTTTCTTTAGTACATTTTATTCAACAGATGTCATTAAACTTGTTTATTTTAATAATACTACAACTGAAAATAAAATTTATTACAAATTACGTTATGATTCTTAAATAGGTATTACAAAAAAAATCGATTTTAAAAATCAAAGCTTTTGATAAAAAATAAAATTTTCAAAATTTAATGACACCTATGAATGATTTCTAATACTTTTTAGAAAGAAGGTTCTCATATAATCTTTAAGTGACATCTTTATGTAGTTGATCTTTATATTTAATAAAAAGCTTAAAACGAATATCAATTTTGGAACCATTCAATAATTTTAATTTTTAATCGGGAAATTTCCTAAAAAAAAAATGAATTCATCAATAATACAATGAAAAAAATAATTCATGAATTTATAGAATTTTTCAAAATAACCAAATATTCTCAAAAGTTTTCTCAATATTACATAGGTGTCTTTATATCAAAAAATAAATAAATAATACATTCCTTGACTCAAAACAAAATTTTGATACAAATCGCAATCAAACTGATTAAAAAAGTTACACGAATCCATAAAACTCCCCAACAAACACACTCAGACCGAAACGAACTCACCCCGAAGCTCATCAAGTCGAAATTAACCAGCGAAAGTGACCAACAATCGCCGCACTTTCACCCTCGAGTCCGAATTTCCATGACGGCAAAGGTCGGCCATGCTGAAACTTTTCACTCAGCGAAAATCAAGTATTGTCGTCACGAACTGAGTTGCCAGGCCGGAGAGTTGACTCGTGAGAGGTCAACCGACCTAATTTAATTAGCGTTAGACCGACTTGGAGGACCGAGTTGGCCGGGCTTATACACCGGCGTTTTCCCGGCAAGATGACCCTAGGCGATGTGGTGATACGTTAATGTTGTAATTCTGAATGCGAGTTTTCCTATTCGTAATTAGATGAATTGTCTGGAAAGAATATGAGATAAGAGTGGGAAAGTATTGGTTTTTATGCTAAACTGAGGTATTTATTATGGTGGAGTGGTTGAGGGTTCAAAATAATTTTATGGATTTTGATTGGGTTCCATTTCAGATCTAAGTCAAATTATTTTCTTAATTTTAAATGTTTTTTTTTCAATTTCTCATTTCAAATAAACTCTTTTTCATTTCAAATGAACACTTTTTGAAAATGAACTCTACTCTTTTAAAACTAAACTAAATCGGATATTTTTAATAAAATAATTTTATTTAACATACTTAATTATTCAAACGTATTTATTAAAGGTATTATAAAATTTATTTCACAGCTGCCATAAGTAATTTTAAATGCATATTGGTATAATATCAATTACAATTGGTAATATGTTTGAACAGAACATCATCTTCATTCATTCAAAATGAAGCAAAACAAAATTTCGCAATGCGAAATATTCAAAAATTATCGTTAATTTTAATTTAAAAACTATAATTATATACCGACCTTCTGTATTTTTTTGAACCATGTTATTTCGAAACCGTGTAAAATAATCAGCCTAAAAATTATTTTGGCCGTATTTATTTGCAAACTTTTACGCATACTTACCACTTCACTATTATAATCACAAAGATTCATTGATAAATCCCAAAATTTACTAAACTTTATTCATTTACAGTAACATAAAACAGTTTCAAGTCCCTTTATTTCTAAATTTAAACTGTCTTTCATTGAAGCAATTTCATTACATTTTCCAGTACACACACAAACAGTAATAATTTTCGAAATGGGATCCGGATAAAAGCGGCCGTTTTTCCGCCATCTCAGCCGGCACAATGCCGCGAACCATTGTCGGCAAAACGCTCCGATATCCGACTATCCGAGACACGTCCCGGGAATATCCCGGGACATCCCGGGAGGATCCCGGGTCGTTCGAGACGATCGTTTAATCTGAAAACCGAGAGATGGCCGCCGCCTTTTGTGCGTCCTCGTCGAGAAGTTGGGCGGCGGGAACTTTTGTTAACTTCGCGAAAACTTTCTTTTCATTTGGACCGTTTCGTTCTTGACGAGCTCGCTTTTGTGCTACGCTGTTTCACCGTTTTCTCCGGAAAATTCCGGGGAGAGTTTTCCAGGTGCGTTCGCATCTCTGGCAGTTCGGTCGGGAAGATTTTCCGTACAGAATGCGCTGAATTCGAGAGTAGTCTTTCGTTCAATTTTCATAAATCTCTTAAGAAATTGTGTACTCGTTATATTAAAATTAAAAAAGAAATTGATCATAAAATAAGTACTAATCTTAATAATTTAAATTAAAAGTACAAAGAATATATAATATTTGTAATACTAAGTTTTCTATTCATCGATTTTAATTATTTAAGATAAAATTTAATATACTTATTTAAAAAAAAAAACCATTTTCTTTGAAAAATATAAAATTTTGATTTATATTCAAGAAGCATCATTCTGTCCGCGTTTTATATAATAAAATAATAAGGTAATATAACGAGCTTGGCTGAAGCTTTTCGAATTAAAGTTTATCTATGAAAAAAGTTGAGACCATAGCATTTTTTCTGAGAAAAAGGGAGACACTTTATTTGTCAACTCAGGCGGATATGTTAATCTGGCCGGAAAACTTTGGAGCGCGATTTTCTCGGGAAAATCGAGCAAAAAGTGAACTCTGTTGTTTCTCATCTTTGTTTTCATGGAACGAATCGAAGCTCTATACAGAAGATGATTGCTAGGCCAGATTGAAAAGCTTGGAAATAAATACATACAATGCACGTATACGAGTATTCAGCAATTTCAAGTGTACATGAATGAAAGAAAATCGTTTCACAATGCACGACCGCGCATTATAATGTACACTTTGTTCCTTACTGACCCACTTTCGATTCATGCTTCTGTTTTACATAGTGTAGATTTAGCACAAGCTTTCAAAATGCAAAATTCAGACGATATTCTTTAGAACAAACAATACATTATATATAAATTTTTAATGTCTTCAAAATTGCATAAGATTAACCAAAAGTTAAACAAACAAATCTTATTTTGATTTAATAATATTAAAAACAATAAAACTTTTAAACAAAAACAGTATCTTCAAATATTATAAAATCAATATAACTGATACACGATTCCTTTTCCTCGACACCGTCCATTGTCTGCAAAGTTTCTCAAATACAGTGAACGTATACATACACATTTCCTATGCCCTCGGGGATGCGTCCTTAAACGAACCGGGAAGATTTTCCATCCTGGGGTGGAAAAGCGTCGGAAAATCCGGACCGAAGTGCGTCGCGATGCAACCCGCCTGGGGAAGGTTATGAAGGCTTACTCCGGGATTATGATCATTGTTTTCGTTGCACGATGCAAGGGCGGTTGGTTTTACGATCGAAGGCATAAGAGGAGTCCTTTTGAGGGAAAGGTGGCCCAAGTTATCTCATAAGACGACATAAATTACGCACAAGGATGTCGGCGAGTGCAGGTGGGGTGTGAATGTATGAAAGACTATGTGGTTGTATTGTTGTCAATATTAAAAATCCTGTTAGTACCATAATTTTTTTTCCTTTTCAAAACTTTGGTTAATAGCTGAAGATGGGTTTCAAATTTTTTTTATAAAGTTTTCAAATGTTTTTACGTATTATATTTAAAAGTAAACATCAATGAATTTTAAATACAGAGTTTCTCAATTGGTGTTCAATGTCGATTTATAAATTTTAATTATCGAATTATTTATATTTATAAAATATATTTAAAAATTGGAATTAATTGTAAAGCGCAACTGGTTATATAAATCGTTGGATTTTCTCGCGAATCCCGTCCGATATTTCACGATAATTGGGTATTGGGGGGATGCGATATTTCATCCCTTCAACAATTGGTATTCTGATCGGTTACATACTATCGGTATTGAATATTCTTTCGATATCGCCCATCGAAAAGTTTCCTTTGTACGCTGAGTGCTATCACTTGAAAAAAAATCTACTTTTACCCGACGATAAGAAGAGAAAACTTCGTAGACGCCATTTGGTGTCTCGGGATTTTGTGCGAAATAATATCACTTAAAAATATTCTTAAAAAACTTTATAATCTAGCGTTTGATGTTTTTTTTTCAAAATTATGAATGGTTAAGTTTGAAAATAAATCTGAATAAATAATCCATTACTGGAACGGTATGGAACTATAGTTCTAATGCATATGTTTCTTTTGATAAAAATTAAACACATGTATTATAAAATCAATCATAAAATTCTTTTATATAAATTTAGAAAAAAAAAGATTTTAAATGATTTGAATCTACCGAAACCAAAGCAAATTTGTTAGACATTGATAAATAAGATTCATTGCATTTATAACAGTAACTAACAGTTGAATAAACATCATGATAGAACCTCATGCAGCTCACATGTTCATAAATAATTTTCAGACATTGATAATTAAATGGCGTTTTAATTTTAAAATCGACATCATCTTTTAACAACCTTAAACTTTTGCATTAAATACTACAGCAGATTTTTCATCCAAAATATTCAATTTGACTAACCAAATCCTCAACTCACAACCAAACATTTTCAACAATGTCAGTGCTAAATGAATATACAGCTTGCCGAATTGCTTTTGTCGTTCGACATTCGGATATTATGGTTATTTGAGGAGTGGAATTGCACGGATGCAGGAGCGATAAGGACGCCCTTTTACCACCCCATGGCCCTATGAGCCGGCCTCCTTGATGGAACCCCGTCGATATGGGGTAAATCGACACGGAATGGGAGGATACCAATCGTCCTAGGAAGCCTTCCCGAATGGTAAAACCGTCCCGTTCGGTTACAATTCGAATTGAATCGTTCAACGACACGCATACATTTCGCAGGTCGTTACGAATGCTTCGGATTGGATTGCGGAATTTGAATATTTTACTAAATAGTGTACGGTTTTTATGCGGAGAAATTTCTGATATTTTGAGAAGCTTAGTGTTTAACACTGTTCATTGTTTTCGACCATGTTTCTGAATCAAAAAAAAAATTATTAAATTTCCATGATGTATGTATAACAAATATTTGGAAGTCTTCGAGACAATCAATAAAATATATGAAAGTCAAAATTTTATTTGAGTCCTCTTTTCACACTTGTGTTCATTCATTTTTTATATAAATTATTCGATTTTAAAGAAAAATTTCTAATTTCGCTATGATACAAGTCAGTTCATCGTATCAAAATGTTGTTTGTTTTATACTTGTCTATTTTTCTGTTCGTTTCTTCGGGAAGAATTTTAAACAAATATTATCTTTCATCGTTCAAAAATTTTATTCATCTCACTTATTTTAATCTCTGATTATTTTATGACAATAAAAAATTAGTAAGCTGACCATTGTCCAGATTTATCGTTACCAAAAGATGTATTGATAGGAGAATTAAGAACGTATGTTATTTTTTTTTTTCAAATACTTGAAGTGATAACTAATGAAATATGTATTTCAGTGAAATATTAAAAAAATTACACGACCGTCCAAACTTTCCTTTTTCTGGATGGAGCGATGACGCTTAAGAATTACGATTTTTTGCTCTGAAATACTTGGGCAGTAACGAATTATGGAAAAAAACTTTCGGCGAACAATTCACATTATGGATGACATTATTCCAGAATCGATATGAAAATTGCAAACCAAGTGCCTGTGTTATTGGAAACGTCAGTATTTATTTCGTAAAATATTTATTCTTTTTTTTCTTCTTATTTTCTAATACATGATTTTAGTATCTAAATGGTTTAGCGAAATGTATCAAAGACGAAGACCCTGATGGCTTACGCAAAGCACCTGTAGAAGACTTATTTTATTATGCTACCAATTATTTTTACAACGATGGTTTAGCAGCTGCTGGATGCGGTAGAGTGATACCTTTGGTATGTAATATTGTATAATAACTCTCCACCATATATGTATATTTTTATTTCAAGTATCACTTACTAGATTTTACATTTATAGTTGCCCCATTGGCGTTGTAAAAATAATGGTCTTAAATATGACATTACTACAATTTGGAATGATAACACTGATCTTCCAGCCGAACTTAAAAGCACAGCAACAAAATTATATAAATCTACCATATACGCAGATAGATTTTTAGCGGCGTTAGCAACATTTTCTATCTACCCCGCCTCTTCTAATGTCTTAAAACTTGATGATCTGGAATTCTTGGAAGTAAGTTTAGTCAAGATTTTAAAGGATCAAAGAAAAGACACATTTTTGTTAACTATATGCATATTTTTTTTGTATTACAGTTGGTCAACGCCTATGATGTTGTCATAGGGCCAAGTAAATGCTGTGATCTTGTTGCAGATCGACTTGAATATTTGTCTAATAATTATTTGGATGGCGTTTTCGAAGTGCTCAAAGTTATATGGGATAATTTAAAAGAACCCGATGCTTGTTGGAAATGATGAAAAACGTTCTTAATTTTTTTCTTCATCAAATTATAATTTTACAGTTGTATTTTACGAATAATTTAAAACCGTTAAATTTTTCATAAATACATTTAAGTTTTTTTGTAAAAAAAAATTGTTTTATTAACCTTTCCCATACGGTGCTAAAGCAAAACGCGCGTTCCGTTGCTGTGTAGTTATTACACATTCAAAAATTAGCGATTTAAAATCGGAAAATAAAAAGATTCATAGCTAATCCTCTTAATTAATTATAATTGAAATATAAAATTATAATAATTTTGATTTATTTGCTCAAATCATTAAAAAATCATCTGGCAACGCTCACGAAATGAACATACGTCCACTCCATTTGCGAGGTGGAGTGCTACTGGCGCAGTAGACGGAAATGCCCCCCACTCACGACTGAGAACGTTGAGCTAATCGCACTTCTACAGTGAAATATGCAAGAGTGAGATCCGAATATGTACTTACATTGAACCAACGCTGTTATTTAAGCAAATTTGTTCACAAAATAGCTTAGATGTACTCGGAGGGGGGGGAAAGAAAATTGTGTTTTACCCTCGCTTCGCATATGGGACTGTTTTTGATTTTCCATAATATTTTCCATTTTTAATTTTATATATAGACTATCCATATCGATGAACCCTCGGCGGGCCGGATTAAATACTCTCGCGGGCCGTACTTTGCCCACCACTGGTCTACACTATGAAAATGGATTTTTTTTCTCCAACTGAGCTTACATAATTAAATGTAAAATAACTGTTAGAAATGTAAAAAAACAAATGTTATAATTTTACTGCTTCAATGAGTTAATTTAAATAAAAAATAGCTGAAGTTTTTTAATTATCAAATCAAAAAAGCTAAAATTTTCAACAAATTCTAATGATTGCCTCGTATATTTCAGGCAAACTTTTTCATTTAAAAAAAATTAACAGAGAATATTAGAGAATTTATTATTACTTTTATGAGCTAATTGTACAAAATGAATATTTAACTTCGTTTATTGTACACAAAATAAATATTTGCTGATCTGGTACCGTTTTCAATTCAAACAAGTATCATTCTGTAAATTGATTTACATTTATATAATTGTCAATAATCGACTTCATTTTAAAACGAGTATATAAAATGATACGAGAATTTTTAAGTGTTCTCTTTTCATAACAGCACGAAACATAAAATGGAAAAATCATTTTGCCTAATTTTTCTTTTCGCATTTTTTGTAAGTATTTCATAAACAAATTCATATATTTTTTTCAAATTTTTTAAATTATAATCCTTTTTTATAGAATATCATAGCGGTTGAAGGTTATCATTGGACAACTCCAAAAGTAAGATTAATTTGATTGTTTGACCATATCGTGACTATTTATTGTGATTAAACTGATATTGAATTTTTCAGCCAGCTATTGAGTGCAAAAATTTAACTATACCTAACAATTTGCCAATTGAAGAAGTAAGATAGTAAGTATAATAAATACCTATAATACTAGAGTATTAACTTTTTGTAGTAATATTTATGTTTAAGAACTAATCCTATTATTATCATTTAAATTATTTTCAGCGGTATTTTAAGAAGATTATGGGATCGTCCATTGACAATGTGGAGTCCAGATGCAACGTTATTACGTACTTTAACCATTCCATTATTAAACACTACTGATTATTATCAACAGTTATTTGCTAAGGAATTTACAATTTTGATGACATTATTTCAGTGGCGATATGAATTTTCTAAACCCAGTGCATGTGTTATTGGAAACGTAAGTATTCTAAAATTAGCAACTAATTTTTCAAATTGTTAAAATTTATGTTTCCAAAATGAAAATTATTATAATAATTTCACCGTTTAGTTCATAAACGCAATGGCCAGCTGTCAGAGAAATAAAGACCCAGAACTTTTACAGTATACAAATTTAGAAGAATTCTATTATTATACAGCAAATTATTTTTATGGAGATGGAATTACATTTGCCGGATGCTCAGGAGATATTGAACCTTTGGTATATTGTTTTTTTAATAATATTTTCAAAAAATATAAAAACAGAAAACTCTTTTTAAAAAATAAAATTTTCAGTTACCTGATTGGCATTGCGAGGATGATGGCCTGGTATATGAAATTGATTTCATTTTCGACAACGCTCACAATTTTCCATTGGAAATAAAAAATGTTGTGAAAAGACTTTATAATTCTGAAAAACATGCAGATCGATATTTAGCTGCATTAGCAACATTTGCAATCACAAATGATGCAATACTCACCTCAAAACTTGATCAGTATGAATATTTAGAGGTTATTTAGCTCTTAAATATAATATCATGTATCTAATTATGAAGATAGCATATTAATTTTGAGAATATTTTATATAGTTGATCGATATGTACCGGAACAGAATGACACCACCTGAATGCTGTCCAGCACTGAAAAATCGAATTGGATACTTAGTCAACAAATATTATGATGGTGTCTTAGAAAGAATTGACAGAAACCAACAAAGATACCATTCTCCTGATGCCTGTCAATAACTTTAAAAAAGTAGTATGAATCTGACATATTTGCGATTTATGTATCACTTGGTAGCTTTCTGTAATTTTTTATTTGTGATAAAGGATCATTCAATATTCGTATATCCAAATTTTTCATTTGTTTTGATTTCAATATATAAAAAGATACGGTTTTCATATTGGTTTTAAGTCTATTTTTTATCTTTAATTAAAGAAAGGTTTTCTAAAATAAATGAATGATAGTAATCCTATATTTTCTGATATAATCACTATCGAAATTATTTAATGACATCAAGACTTTTCAACATTTAATTTCCTATTCATTTCACATATTTATCTACCATCTTATTTCTAAACGTCATAGACAATACAAAAATGCAAAAGCAATACGAAACTATCTCATTTATAATATAAAACTCATATAACTCATAAACAAATCAAAAACCGAAACACCAACTCCACTCATCACCAGAACCTCGTTCGCACAAAATAACACAAAGAGTTTAACCCTTCGCAATCGCGATGCGATACACTGCCACATCCTTTGAACGTTGTTTATCCGAACGCACCGGGAAAGCCTTGCACGTCGCCGAGGAAAACCCGAAAACGAGCTTTTCCCAGAAAGAGAGAGATCTCTTGTCGGCGATAAAAGCCACCCCGTATCTGTAAAACACGTACGCCCGATGAACCTGGACGCGCGGCTCGTCGTCGAGTGTGAGGATTAATCTTCTGCTCGCTCTCTTTTTTTATCTAGGAATAAAAAAAGCCTCGTAATGGAACAGAGGAGGGCGGCTAGGGCGGGGGCGGCGCTCGCAGGGCGGGAAAAGTTCATTTTTCTTCGCGATTGCGTCAAAATGTGCCGAGATTTTCGCGTTTCGCGCGAGACACGTGTGCGGGTGATTCAATGTGAATTTTTGTTGGGATATGTGGTTAATAATAACCTTGACAAATGTAAAGTTTTTTTGTATAAATAATTAATTTTGTTATAAAATTCTATATAAAAATATTAATTCTTATTAAAAATAAATAATAAATTGAAATTTGCAAGTAGTGGAGGTAGGGGAGACTTGTCTAATTCCATGACACGTCTAATTCCGTGATGGTCGGAATACTTTTTTTTTTAATTCCAGCGTATTTTAGAGAACTTTTTTTACTAAAAGTTCCCCACTATACACAAATTCTAGATGATAAAATTTATTGATAACCGTTCACGTATGATGCTAGTATAGACCTATTTTGTGATGGTTTTCTGTTTTTCCCAGTGCGGAGTTTACGAACGATTGAGATGAATAAAACAACGATTTCGATTTACATAAAAAATATTTTTTACTATCAATTGATAGAATTATATTTAAAAGTATATAACATTTTTTTATTAAAACATTTACAAGGATAAGTATGATAGCTTTATGAATTTGAACATAATCTTAGCATTTTATATTAAGTAAGTAATCGAAAGTTTTAAGATAAATTTCAAATAATTATTGCGCAGATATTCAAGTCAGTATTGATAAAAATGTTTATTATTACAATTGTTTTTCTTAAGAAAAATTGTTTTTTTTTTAATTTATTTCTGCTTTTCTTGAAACTGCAAAAAGCATTTAAATAAAGTCACCATTTATTTTGAAAAAAATATTATTAATAGTAAATCTTTTAGAAAAATTTCAATGTTTATCTTTTTATTTAAAAAAAAATAATAATACAAAGTTTCTTTAAAATTGAATATAATATCATGGAATTACACGACTACTATCATGGAATTAGCCAATGTGTCATGGAATTAGACATCTCAGATTCGATCATTTACGGAGATTTCACACAAAATTGCCAAGGAATTACATCTAAATAATGGTTCATTGAAAATAAGGTTTATGTTTTATGATTGTAAGCATTGTTTTAATTATTTTACAATAGAATACAAGATAATGATAAACAAGCGCTTAGCATCACAAAATTAGAAAAATCTCCCCTACCTATATGAAGTACGATTTTTTTTAACTAAAATTAAAATTCATAAAATATTCGTATTTCTGCGCATGTGCGAAAGTGTTTCACAAACAAACTGTGTGAATATTTATACAGCTCGTGTTATAAAAACAAACTTTAGACTGTAATTGCATCAAAAGAGACGTTCGAAATGGGTGTCACGAGCTCGTTATGTTTTTCAATTTTTTCAACATTATTATTCGTGAGTTAATCAATCTATAAATAATAGCGAGTGAATTTTTGATTTGTTAAACTTTTTGATAAAATTTCAGTCCGTGATCGTCGTTAATGGAAATTCGTATGAGGTACGTTTATTTTCAATATAATTTTCACTCATTTTGAATTGAGATAATCGATCACCTACAATATATATTTTATAGACTAACCCAACATTAACACATGGAATATGCCCGAATACAACATTAACAAAAAATGATACTAGTCTAAGAAAATTGCAAAAGTAATAAAATTAAATTCCAAACATATCAACAAATAATTATTCAACTTGTTAATTTATTCAGATTTTTGTTTGAAGTAAAATTTACACAGGTTTACTGAATCGAAAAATAAATCAGTGGAGTGGTGAAGCTAAGAAACTGCGCAATATAGTAAATTCACGTTTAGTGGAAAGTAACAAACTCGAAGAGTATACTTTTGCACATACTTTTTCTACATGGATGGCAATATATCAAAAATTGTTTGAATCTGAGGAACCAAGTGACTGTGGTTTTATATCGGTAAAAATCAATTTATAGAATATTTATTTTTTTATGTAATATTCACACATACTTTTTTGTGTTTATTAGGCCATTAATATAATGAGAACGTGTATATATAATAATGAATTCTTTGGATTATCAGAAAAATATACAATTAGCCTTTACAACCATACAGCTTATTATCTATTTTTCGATGCTTTAAATAGCATTGGTTGCAGTCAATTTAAACCAGTGGTATTGTTTTTGAAAACATTTGCATTTTCTATTGTCAACTCATTGTCAACTCATTGCCAATACAATTTATTTAATTCTTTATTCAGGGACCAAATTGGAATTGCGAAGGATATGATACTTTCTTATATGATATGGGCATCTTGTGGAATGTTACGAGTTTACCATCGGATTTAAAAGAAGTTGTCAAAAATTTAAGTGTTTCTCGAAAATACGCAGATAAATTTCTGTCTGTGTTGGCAACATTTTCCATTTTGAAACCCACATATATGGCTATTGAAAGTATGGACCAATTACAATATTTAGAGGTAGTTCATTGGATAATAATTAAAAACATGAATGAGCAATTTTTATTTTTTATTCGTGTATTCAATATTCGTTTTTTTTTTTATTATTTCAGTTGATCAATTTCATGAACGGCCCAAAAGTAATTCCACAATGCTGTTTTCTGATGCAAAACAGATTGGCGGAACTTATCAACAATTTTATAAAAGCCTTTTCAAAAGGCATCAAAAATATTGAAATATTTTTCAAAGAAACAGATGTTTGTAAACAAAAACCCATTGAAAATTGATAAATAATGTATACTTTCAAATAAATCGAAAAGATTTTAATATTATATTGATTGTAAGAGTTTATTTTAATTTTAAAAAGTATTAATATTCATCAAGCAAATATATTTTAGTGACTTAGTTTGTCCAAGATTCTTCATAGCAGCTACAAGCATTATCAATATATATTGTCTGAAAACGAATTAAGCATTAAACATTCAAATACAACAGCGTCAGAGCAAAAGTTCACCGAGAGCTACGAAGAAGATTCAATTCGCCCATCTCCCCCATAACGACGTTGGGGCAAGTCAACGCTGTAACCTCGTTTAAAAGTTATCTCGAATTTCCATTTTAAATGCGAACCGCGAGATTTAATATTGAAATCGACCCGAACACACCAAGACCGCTTTCCTCTAGTATCCTAGCTCTCATAACATTTTTTCTCGGAAGGCTCTACACAAGTGAGGATCTCGTTTAATCCTATCGGAGCTCTTCGCGATCCTCGTGCTTAGTATGGTCATTTCGTCTCAGAACGAGTCGGGTGGGTGGTCGGGTGGCAACGGGATGTAATCCGTTTATAGCCGAGCACTAATGAACGATGTTTGTCCCATGATAAATACTTAAGAAGGGTCTTTGCTAAGGGCAGGTCGCTGCACACTCTCTTACAGATTACCTGATAAAGTCCGCTTCGGGGGAATTATTCTTTTAAGGGCGCTCGCCGGATGAAAAAATGTTGTAAAGTGCGCGCATGCGGTCGTTTTCTAGGTACGTATGTGTGTACTGAAAGAACGAGTTGTTTGTCGTAATTACTGCACCCGATGACACTCGAAAACTTCTGAAGGAAGTGAAGAACACTCGCTGGAAGGAGTTCATTGTACTTTCTGAGCAGACGCAAGAGTGGTTACGTGATTGTGTGCAGTAAGACATTTTCACTATGCGCTTCGACAATACACTTTGTAATGTGTTCATTCCACGAGTTTCTTCGTACAATATAATCTCACAACTAACATCGTTTTTTTTTTAATAAATTCATATCCACTTTTATATCAAGATAACAATTTTTATACACAACCTCCCAAATTTTAACTCAAATGCAATAAAAGTGGACACAGAGTTGAGAAATCGGTTTTTCACCTCGGGCACCGATTTGGATATTTCTTCAAGGGTTCAAAGTTTGCCATGGAGCTAGAAAAGGCCCAAGCATTTGTCACGTCACGCAGTCAAACGACTGCGGGGGAGGACACGAGGCGGAGGACGTATTGGTTGAGTTAAGGTCATAGATAACCTGGTTGAAGGGAGCCAAAAAGCTACGAAGGACGAGGTGGAGGTGTTCGCAGCACGAAGGGTGGAACGGCCCTTTGATTGAATCCGTTGGGGAGGATTTCGGGGATGGAGACTAAGTAATGAACGTGCAACTTGCGTTTCGAACTATTGACGCCTGCGACGAACGAAAAGGCTTTTAAGGCTCGACTCTCACATTCGGCGTTGGCTTTTATTGTGGTGGTTGTCGGATAGAGTGGAGTATTGAAAAATGGGTTGAGTGTGATTTATCTTCTCGGGTTTCAATCGACTCGATTTAATTCATGGTTTTTTTTTTATTTGAATAATTTATATTGGTGTCTCAATACGATTCGGTTGATTTACATTTTTATTTGAACTCGAATAAAATCACCATAGCTTAATATATTTTTTTCCATCAGCAATAACAAGATACATAAACAAAGTTAACGTTTTTATCTCGCACATTTATTTAATCGAGATAATAAAAATCTGCAATTATACGGCTAAGTTAAGGAAACCGAGACGCATTCCGGGAAGCGACACATCCAGAACCGCCGACCACTTTAATTACAATATTCGTTCGGCGAAGATTCCCAGTTTTCGATTTTTCCCGGCTATCTGGCGCACATAAATCGTTTCTCCGGGTAATTTATACGAATTTCCTACCCGAGAGAGCGGTGGATATAACCTTCATTTTCATTAAACGCCGTAAGGAGGCTTTATCTGCGATCTTCACGAGCCGTTTTATACATTCTACGGAAAGGGAAACGATCACCATTAGAGCGAACGAACGTGCCCCCGGTCGGTTTTATTAACTCGCACACATGGGCCAATTGAAAGAGCTGTCCGCGCGATAGTTTTGACGACATTTAATCAATTTAGACATTAATTTTTTGATGAATTTTGATCTTAAAATATCACTGAGTATAACTGCAAATCAATAAAATTGTTAAAATTAAAATAAATTTTATAAAAATAATAATTTGAGACGATTTTCTTTTCATATTATTAGATAAAGTAATTAACATTTTAGAATCGTTTTCATATTATTGTTTCATTCATAATGTACTCAAATATGTTTGAAAAATCGTTGAAAGATTTATGAACTGATTTAAGAGTAATTTATATTAATGCGTGCTTTATGTTTGTTTGGCTTTTGAATCTTGATACAGTGAGCGTTCGCTGTGTGGAGCAAACAGGTAGGTAAAGAAGGCTGCTATGGGGTTCTAGGCAGGGGTTGCGAATCGTAGGGTCGCATGGAGGACTCTTTGATTTATCACTTTTGTAGAAAGAGAAAGAGAGAAAGTTTGAAGGTGGGGCTCTATTTAGAAAGGAAATGAAACGCAGCAGTCGACTCGCAGCAGGTCTTCGCGCCCACGCTGCGTAACTCAGATATTACGTGTAACTACGAAAACTTAGAATACATTAAGTTTATATATCAAAACATTAAAAATATATAGTTTTTTACTAATTAAAAAATAATAATTAGAAATATAAAATAATTTATATAATTCTAATCTATCGAATGGGTGATGAAAACTTGCATATGATGATCTGATTTGATCATTTTGATATAATTATTTTTATATATCTATATTATAAGCATTTACAATTTCAATTAAATTAAATTCAAATAACAAAACAATTAAAAATAATGCAATTCAGGTGTTTGAAGTCAGAGCACGTCACAAATAAAAATAAAACGAGAGGGGACGCATCGGAGGTAAGCCGGATGCAATACGCTGAACTCGTCAACCCCTCAACCCCTATTTAGTATAACTAAGATTTTATTCAGTCATCGTTTATATATGGTAAAACGGTTGCGACGTAGAAAAAACACGGGTTTCGACTCACACGGACGACGCCTCTTCCGATGATAACAAATTGATTATGATTGAGTGGGCGCCGATCTCGGCATGGGGTGGGAAAATCAATAGGAAAAATCATCTAGTGACAGCGACACACCCCCGCAGAGTTTGCATGCTAAGCAAGGGGTGAAACGAGTCGATGTGTGAATAAAATTCTAAGAAAAATATATTATATAAGCACGTCGAAGATGGTCTGTGTGAAACATCTTCAGTGGTTCGATTTGATATGTACTGAAAATTTTGAATTATTTTTATATTGAATTTTTTTTTATTTTGAGTTTCATTTCAATTTAAATAAAATACTCAATTTATTTAAAAAATTATGAAATTTTCATTAAAAAAATCGATGTTGTAATTTGATAGATGGATGTGAAAGTACCATATGAATTCAATACAAAACTAATCGTATAATTGATTTTTTTTTATATTCATCGGTATCCCTCAAAGAAATTTCACATATAAAAATGGCAGAATAATCCGATTCGTCGTCGGATTTCGGCGAAGTCAGCACTGTCAGCTATGAGGGACGAGCGAGAAAATGACGCGATTCATCATTTCGCGACGTACGCCAACTTTATGCGTCAATGTTTGCTGAAAACGGAAAAATGACGCTAAGTAAGATGTGGGAATTTTTCGCATGTATGCTTTAAGTTTTTTAAATTCCTTTACCAGGTGATATTATAATTTTCCAGCATGCACGTGCTCAAGTATGGCAAGGTAAGTCGCTCTATTCATAAAAACGTAATGTGTTATATTCATGCGAAAAAATGATCCCTTCCTTCATATTTTTCTGCTTGTTATAAAAAGGCTCCCTCGATCTTCAGGTATAAAAAACTATTTATACAACATTTTCTAAAATAAATTTTAAAGTTTTGATATTTGTAGATAACATTACATCACATTAGGTAACTTTATAGGAGATTAAATTTTCATTGAGCATCCCGATACTCAAATTTCAAAACAGTATTTTTTAATCAAGATATTAATCAAAATCACTAATTCTAACATATTTACCACTATATACTCAATTCTTGAACTATCGAAAACCCAAATTCCCCAAAGAAAAGCCACGTAATAAAAAATATCGAAATTACCTCCCCTTTTTTATACCATAACTCGGCCAACGCGCGTAGCACAAAAGGAGGTCTCCTCTGGAATGGGGCAGGACTCCTTCTCCGACACCCTTCGAACGACCAGGTCCTGGTGTGAGGTGGACATTCATGAATATTCATGCGTCATTCAGACACATCAAGTCCTTCCTGCAGGACGACGGGCGGCAATTAACGGAGCGTGACGTGGTGCACTCGCCTTTCACTGTGCGCACCCTTATGAAATGCATCCGAAAGGAGATGTAGTGAAAGCCGCGTTTTTTTGGACCATTCTGTGTTTCGAAGTCGTCATGGGTGCTATTTTTGTGCTTTTTATAATCGTACGTATCGAGTTTAAGGGGATTTATTCGGCTGGTTAATTAAATGAAATATCATTGAAATATCGAATTTCAAAAGGTTACTTTTTATATCGGAAATATATTTAAAAATATATGTATTAAATTATGTTGTTGACAAACAAATGACCCACTTTTATTTCGGAGATACGTCGAAATAAAAACAAGGCTCGGATAAAAGTAATTTGTTTTACAAAAACGACAATTCATTCGACGCGGACACGACAACGTCCTAGAAAGAAACAAATGACATTTTAAAAAAGGGTCACCACCCTTATCAATCGTCTGAGATAAACAATAGAACAAAATCACTACTTAAAGACTAGAACAAAAAAATATACATTCAAAATATACGCGTTTCAATTTAAACTTCGCACCACAGATCCCCCTTTTCATAAAAACGAACACGATTTTTCCTAGCTTTCTTATTTATAATGCCAAACTTTCGAATTCGAGTAAAAAGCTGGGAGAGAGCGGTAAACTTTTACGAGCCGAAGGGGCACGTCGGTCAAGTTGGCATAGGGTCAGGCATGGCCCTTTTGTGTCGATCTTGAAGGCTCTGCTTCGTGTCAGAGGTATATTTGTCGACATGAATATGCATAAGCGATACCCTGAACCTTTCTGGTGTAAATGCACTTTTGGAAACGCGTATGCGTGTGCATACTTGCGCTTCGACACCCTTCCGCTGCATAAGGGAAGGAAAATCTCCTTTTTTCGTCGTAAACAATAGAGGTGCATAGAATAGAAATTCACATTTCCATTTGAATATATTTCAGAGTTATTAAAATTTACATTCATAAAAAATGTGTATACTTTCATTTCGTATAATGTTTATAGTGAAATAATTGATGAAAACTTAACTAGCTCTTGGCATTATGCATATTCAAATAGCAGATACTAAAGACTTCAAATTTATTAATTTTTTATCTATAAAATTATTCAAGAAATATATTTTAAAAATAATATATATCACAATCTAAGTGTATTTCAGTCCATGTATATTTAGATCGGTCATAAATATACATTATTGGGGGTTGAGTTGGGTTAAATGAGATTATGTTGTGTTAGATTTTTTTGGAAATTTCATTTGTTTTGATGGATTCTTTTGGTTGGGTTGGTTTAGGTTGGCTAAAATATACATAGACTAATAATATAAATGAACTAGAATATATAAAAAAAATTATAATACCAGAAAAATTAGGCAAAAAAGACGATTAAATCCGAAATGAAAAAAAAAACATTAAAATACTCTATCAAAAAATATAATTTCAAATAATGATTGCGTATTTTGATTCTTTGTGCCTGAATTTCTTACATGTCAACCATACGAAAATCGACAATGTCATTGGTATAAGAAAATTGTGCTTTTTATCAAATACCTGGGGATTTTCGGATACGTTTTTTTTACACCCACAATGCGACAAAAGTAATGTGAAATATGTTTAACGCGGTGTTGCGTTCGATTTAAGTTTTGCTTTTTGCGCATCGTTACATTTTCTTGTGGGGTTGCATTTTGAGTATTGAATTTGGGAAAAGTGGGATATAAAACATGATTTTCTTTCATATTTTGATACGTTGTTTATTGAAATATGATCACATTTACAATGGAATATGGTAAAGAATATCAAAATAAAAAATTCATCGTATGAAGTCAGTATTCTCGTTTGTAACCTAAAAGATGAAAAAAATAAACTTTTATATGTATTATAAAAATAAAAATATTTTATAAATAGAACATTATAGCTATACATTAAACTAGATAACGATAAACGCGGAAGTTCCGAACTGAATTGTATGCAAAACGCGAACGCGACCGCACTTATAAATGCGCAGATGGGATATCGAGTGGTTTTGATAATTTATTCATTGGTTTCCTTGGTTCGAACCACCTTCAAATTGCCATTAAATCATTTCGTTAGTTTGATTCGGCGGAATCACTCGAGACGCGCGTCCCATTAATATTTATGAGAGCGCGGGACACAATTGAACACTTTCGAAAAAATGTGATTGAATTGATCGAATCGAAGCAAAAAAAAAAATGGGGAAAATACCACACAAAGACGGGAAAAAAGACTGAAGACGCGCATATATCCGAAGATACATATATGTATGTAAACATTCATACAATTGCGGGGGAAATTTGAAAAAGTGAAATAAGATCTGCTCCAGACAGGCCGTTTGACGGGCACGCTTCGCACCCCGCTTTCACTAGAAAAAGTAAGTACTATTTAAGTTTATTTCGTTAAGTTTTCGCATGTGTAATGTTCAAAGGGTGTGTATTATGTGCGTCATCTACACTGAAGTTTTTATGTTCAAGTTTCATGCTGAGGTTTCTCAGAATTTTATGTATTAAGGAAGTGTTAATGCGAATTTGTATGGATGTTAGAAAAGTCCCAATATTACTATACTTTGTATCTTGAATAGAATATGTACGATTTGTAAAATTTAAAATTCGAATAAATCAAAATGCTACCTAATAAATTTCAAAACAAAACCAACAGATACGAAACACGAATTAATGAAATTATCGCGCAAAATTACGATCCGAATTCTGAACAATTAATTAACGCCCCCTCCGCAGAAGAGGTAACGCGAATGTCCCGTATCTAAATCGCGCGAAATTGCAAATTTATGATTTACAACCTCGCGTATCTTCCGAACAAATAAAACTTGCATTCGCCGAAAATCGACCGCGAAATTCGATTCGCGATCGCGAAGTTTGTCGGAAAAGCCATTACGGCCGCTTTTCCTCCCGACTTTCCATCTCGACGTCGCATCGATTACCAATTTCCCGGTTTCCGTTCGCTTTTCCCGTCTCTATGCAGTATCCCGTAGGCGTGGAGCAAAGTTCGCAGGAGGGGAAAAGCGTTAAAACGCATTCGGGTCGTTACTTTTGTGTTCGAACGTTCGATTGCGAAGCCGTTGCTGCGCTATTAAACACTCGATTCGAATCGATTTCCGCGAATCAAACGCTCGACGAATTGATTCGTCGTTGTTTTAAGTGGGTTTGATCTTCGACGTCTACGTTTGTCGGCCGTAAATGAATTTCGGCGATAATCGAATGGATATTGAAGCAATAGCGATTGATTCGGTTAATAATCGAATGGATTTTGATTCAATATAGAAACTTTGATATACGAAATTTCGCATATTCATATATGAAGACTATATTTATATTATAAGACATCGTGTTCTGAAAAATAAAAAAAACGTTTATACATAGTCAATTCATGAAAATTTAAATGTATTTATTCAGAAACGCTAATGTGTTGTGACGCTTGGGGCAATAATCACAAGCACGTGTTGACGATGAACATTAATATTTAATTCGTTCACACGAAACACGTCAATGAACAATTGCAAAATCGTAAATCCCA
This sequence comes from Hydropsyche betteni, assembly GCA_028571205.2. Taxonomy (NCBI): domain Eukaryota; kingdom Metazoa; phylum Arthropoda; class Insecta; order Trichoptera; family Hydropsychidae; genus Hydropsyche; species Hydropsyche betteni. The sequence continues at coordinate 746,284 of JAOXNN020000065.1, read as the reverse complement.
AGAGTCAACTCGACTTGTACAAAAGCGAAAAAACGAGAATTGAATCACATTTAAAAGCTGAAACGTGTCGACAAACATGTGTTCTTTTAATGTCACGCTAATGGATCGGTGTGAAACATTGAATCATAACTAATTGTCTATCACGCGACGCATATTTCACTCATTTTTTTTATTCAATTAACCAAAACCACACATGTGATGCATTTAAACAAATACCATTTAAAAAATAATGCATGTCTTTTTTTTAAATATAAAAACTCAAGAACTTGTAACTTTCTTGTCGGCATCACAAAAGAGTCACGCGATACTCCAATGAGTTAATCTCGCCAAAGGCTGTATCGCACAAGACGAGGGACATTTTTGCTTCGAAAAACGCCATCAAGGGTGTGTGTATGTAGTTCGAACGAATCACATTATTCCGATAAGATCTGTAGCTTTGCTCCGGAAGGGTGTCTAGCATTCGGCAATACACGGCGCGCGTACAATAGTTGTTGTTGTTGGGGCTGCATTTTCCTCATTGTCGAGTCCGCTCACGGGAAGCTTTTCCCGGAGATTTTCCGACCCGTGAGGGGTGGACCCGAGAAAAACTTTACTTTTCATTATAAAGTTTCATCGCGCCCGCTTTTGTTCATTTATCTTGCTTAAGCCGCGCCCGAGTCCCGGTGTAATGGGCCTGTCACTTTTGAAATCGTCATATAGTCAAATTTTACAGTGACTCCAAAAATTGTCGCAAAAACAATATACAAACTCATAACGAGAACCCGTCTCATGAAACGATATCGAAAATTAAGCATTCTATCCGCGCGATATATCCTTTGAATAATTCATAATATAGAAATCCATATTTATTTATCGATGCGTATATAAATGTGTGATATTTTTATGAGTTTTCGCAGAATCGCGAAAGCACGTATTCAGCGCGCGCTCGCTAATATGGCGTAGCGTGCGAATCCCTAATAAGGGCGAGCACGTGCCACGGCCTGCGTTTCCTCGGGATTCGGAAAAGGCGGGAAAAATAACGCAATTTAAATTCAGGAACAGGGACGGCGGGGTGCTGGCAGACGTCGCGACGCCACTTTAACTTTTAATCCCGAAACGTCGCTAACTAGAAAAACATTCGAAGTAGGGAAGGTGCGTAAAATGTGCTATACGAGCGTGACGGTTTAATGTCTTAAATTTGTTTCTCGTAGTTGAGTTTTGTTATTGTTATATAATGAATTATGTTTTTCTTTTCTATTTAAAAAAAAAAATTAATAATATTGTCAAATTGAAGGGACTCTTCAATTATTAATTACTAAAATTAGTTGTATTATGATTTAAAAAGTTAACCAAGCTTTGCACTTGTAATCCCCTACATCCTTTTTAACTATAATACATTGCGACACTTTGGAGTCAGCAATGCAAGTCTTTCCCATACTTCTATAGATATATTGCAAGACATGTGACATTAAATATATATTTTTTTTAATAACACCAACAAAAGGGACAACACACCTACAAATGGCGTTAAATTTCATAAAAACTACTATACTTTATACTTTAACGAGATATTTTTTAATGACTATTGCGATCTTGTCAATAAAAACAAACTACGATACGAAAAAAATATTCTATTTTTTTTTTAATAAATAAACGCAATAAAAAATTTATATTAAAAAAAATTCAATCCAATCGACCCAAAACCACTCATAAAACCATTCATCGCATAAAGAAGCCCACACCCAACCAAAAATCAACAAACCATCAAAAACGAGAGAGTTAAAAAAATAAACTCGAAACCCTCGAGTTCGTGCGACAAAGTATCATCTACTCTCGGTACGATTTAATTACGCTAATGGCGCAATAACGTTAAAAGGACGCGCATGTGTTACATCGCTCACCAACTTCACACGAGACGAAATCGGGAGACGTCATCGCAACTATTCCTCATTCGAATCCTCTGGAAGCGTTTCAATATAATATTAAGCGACGGAGGAAGCTGGAGACGTTTTGTTTGCCGTTCGGATGACGTCTCGGGCGGTGCAACAGCTGGTGGTGCAATCAACGCTGCACCACCCCCTGGATGAACAAAAAATGGATTCGTATTATGTGTATTAAAGGGGTTGCAGTCAAAAGTGGGGGATGTGTCGAAAACATAGACCGAATTGCGAAACGGGACTCGAATCGTTGATTTTTTTCGGAGCGGAAGTCGATTGGGTTTGAACGAAGTTGAATGTATTTTATAATAGTGAATTTCTGTACATGATGATAACAATGATTTATATTGTAATTCGTATTAGAAATATTATCTATAGGATATAAGAATCCTCATTAGCGACGAAATACTATATTATATGATCCGAATCGAAAAAAGTTGAATAAATAATTAATTATTTAGTAATGAATGAATACGCATGATTATTTATATATTGATTATGAAAATGGAGTCGGAAAATAAAAATTTTATAATACACCCGATGCGTGTGCGTAATTGTTAATGTGCAAACATTGAGTGCTTTTGTTTGCTAATTAAAACATATAATCAACATTGAATGGTGTAACATCTGTGTTAATTCAACGATTTTGTAAATTATTTTTATTTACGATCGTATTGTGTAGTTTTCGGCTAAATACGTTCAAATCCTATTAAAATCGCATTTCGCTTTACTGCTATGTATTGTTTCTCATTTCAATAGATAATTAGTTCTATTATATATCGAACGATTTTAAAGCTTCAACGTTATGATATATTATTTAGAACCAAAAACACAATGCAGAATGAAAATCAATTTTCCATTATGCAATTTGATTCAGATAAATTTGAGCGCATGTAATGTTTAGGGGCTGTTAAAGTGAACGTCAAAGATGATTTTTTGCTTGTGCGTTTATTTTTCGCATAAGAAGTTTGATGCTGCGCAACACATGGCGGCTAACACAAACGATTAGGCTCGTTAGGAAAGTGTTAAGCTTTTATAAGTTGAAAATGAGATTTTAATACGATACCGAGGGTAGGATAGGCCCTTCAGTATAATGGATCCGAAGAACAAAGAAGCTCAAAAAAAATGTGTGTGCACCTACATCAGATAAAACATTCGAAATTTTCTTCGTACAAAAACATAGCGTTAGGTTTCACTCGTTTTCCCAACGAATTTGTCACAATTAAGCCCTTATATCAGTGGTATATAAACTGTATAAAATAAATATCATTTTTTATTAATCTATACTATTATAGTATGAAAGTTTTTTTTGAATATTTTCAACAACACATAGTTATTGTCAAACGAATTAATTGTCAAATATTTTAAAACACTATGATTTTTTATTTAATATTTGAACTATGTTATTTTTTATTATTTTCACTTTATTATTATTTAATAATTTCATATATATGGAACGAAATTTTCAACAAAATTTATAATAAAAATATCCATTATTGAGCGCCTATGCCAATGCACCGCTTTTCCCTTTCACAGTACACCGAATCCCTATAATTAGGATCGTCCCTCTTAACTGTAAATAATAATCAGCGACTGCATTTTCCCCGTTTACGTTGTTTACGTTGCATTTGCGTCAAACGTTGTTTATACAGGGATTTAATGCTCGTATGCAAGCGGTCGTAAGCCTATGTTTGTTAAATGCGTCGACCGATGTTCGAGAAACCGAATGCACTCAACTATATGTAAACTATTCAATTAAATTCTATTCAACGAAGAAAATATGGAAAAGATCATTAGTTTTTTTTTATACATTCGATTCATTTGGTTTCAAATTATTATTTTTTAATTTTTTAAAGAGTTCACCTTTATATGAAATTGAAAAAATCTCTATTGAATATGATTTAATGGCTCGCTTTAAATTCGAAGAAATGGTGAAGTGTTCGTTTTGAAAAATTGAATTTTTATCGTCCGCTAAGCGGGTGGGCTTTGAAGATTTCAGAGCGACGTTTGTGCGCAGTTTAAACAGTCGTCGGAACCGCATTTGCAATATGCATAATTCAGTGCTCGTTGGCGAATAATCCTAGCAAACTGCACCAGAACGTACTGGACACAGACCGCGAAACAGCTTTCGCCGATTAAGCTAATGGAACCAGTGTTTTCCACATTAGAGATGAGAAAAATCAATCGGAAAATCTATGTGGCTTAAATAAGGGTTTTGAATAGCTGTTTCAAAAAATAAAAACTCAACCTTTTGAAAGCCATAATAATCAATGAAAATTTAATTTATTATTATTTTATGACAACGGTCTTATACAATTACATACATTTTGATAGTTGGATTTGAAATTGAAACTATTATATATTGGTGAAAATACTGAGCAATTAATAAATTAGGTGAGACTCAAAAAAAACTTCGATTATTTTATTTTAATTTTTGAAGGTGGAACATTTTTAAAACTACTGTGCAACATTGAATAGATGTTACGGTATCTAAAAGATTTTAACAACAAATTCAATGTTTTACACTTGAAATTGTATGTTTTATACTCCAAATTGGATGTTTTACACTTTAAATTATACGTTTCAATAAATCAACAATAATCAATTTGAAATTCTATAAATCAGCAATAATTTATAGTAATTAATTTAATTTATTATTGTGACAACGGTCATAATAATACATTCCTATAGTTGAATTTGAAATTTAAAACCTCCAAATTGAAGTATAATAACTGTACCAGCGTAATAGTTAAAAAATGAAATTTAAAATACAATACCGTTATTAATACTATTTTCTAAAAAAAAAAAACCAACAAACGACTGCCTCTTGCAAATCATCAATAACAACACCAACATCACAATCGGCAATCACGCACATATAATACAAAAGAATCCGGAAATTTTTCAGCATTCAAAGCACACACACAAACGAAACATTATCGAATCCCAGATTTTTTCAGATCGACTTTTCGTGCCACGTACCATAGAATTTCCTCAACGGAATCGTTCCGGGCAGCAGATGCGTGATTCTTTTGTGGTTTTGCGGCGAACAACGAGCCGGAGACCCTCGTTTCGAGTGGTCCTCTGATTTATTTATAAGAGCCGTTCGGCCTGCGAAAACATTGGGCCGAAACATACGTATATTTCGGGTCGTGTGCGACTCGTATGTGAGCCGAATACGACCGAAAGGACCTCCGTTCCGTCGACACAATGAAAGGATTTTATTAACCCGGACCGAACGATTCGGACGCATATAAATGCCGGCCGATTAGGTCGCGAAATGTGTGTCGGATGTGAAATATTTCGGTGTAAGAGGCGATTTTTTCCCTGTTGCGAAACTTCATTGTTGGGTTCGGTAGAGGTGTTTTATTTGTGGGTTAGGTTTCAGTGGGTTTTGTGCTGAAAAGTCGAATTAGAATGTGTTATTGTGGGCACAAATGAATATTTTATATAGTAGATGAATTTTGATGGAAGTATTTCGTTATTTCAGAGAATTTTATCTTAATTCTGAGTAGACGCAATTTCGATTATGAAAAGAGGCTTTTCTCGGACGGCTGGAAGGGAAACTCTTTTTTTATAAGGCGTATCTGGCAACCTGTGAAATTTTCATTTCACGCAACTTAGGAACTTAATTAGTCGGAAGCGAACGTCCGGAGTCGGGTTGAGAAACATTGGAATATTCATTAAATCTTTTTTATTTGTAGGAGGAAAAGTTTCGCATCGCATTCAATCTTCTATTCAATTATTCCAAAATTTGATCATTTAATTACGATAATGCTTTAATTTTATTTTTCCGAGATTAATTAATATTTTATAAACTTCGATCGAAAGAAAATATTTAAAATTCTGATCAAAACAAAAAAAAAATTTTCATTAAGTTTTTCAAGTACGTAAATAGTACAATGTTATACTTTTTCACTCCATATTTGTAAAATATATACACATGGTGATTCAAATCAGATGTTCAAACAAAGATCAAAAATTTTTAGAGTTAAAACTTTTGTTTGAAAATTTGTATACAAATAAACAAGACTAATTTTTCATAACAATACACAAAAAGCGGAAAAGTGAAAAACGACATTCGAAAAGTTCACAAAATCCCTTCGAGAGATGAACGACGATTAATTGTATTGATTAAGCGACTTTCGAAAAGTTGGTCCCGGGTGGACAAAAATCCTTCGCGATTCGCGCAAAACCGATTATTTAGAGATTTATTACGATGGCTTACAGTTTTAGAGGACGTAATTAAAAAGTGAGAGGAGATTAAGGGCGGCCATTTGTTAGGCCGTAGCTTCTTCGGCGACATCTGTTCCGAAGAGATATCCTCCGGCCGGAATCATCCCATTTGTTTAATTATCCTTCGCCCTTAATTAAAACGAACGATCAAGAGAGCGGCGGTCTCTATGATCTATAAGCATGTTATAAAATCGTGATTGTTTATAAGCGCACTGAGCGTGCAAGAAAATAATCAAATTTGTTTGAGAAATGTGTGAGAAAGTCGTTTCACTGTAATGGGAATATTTTGTTTACAATTAAAGTAGTTTCACCAACTACCATCAACATCATGCAGCTTATACGAAGGGTAATCAATTTTATTTCTAAGGTATTGCAGATTTTTTTCTTCAGTTTTCTGTTAGGTCAATTCTCGAGGCTTAAATTGCAAAAAATCTTTGCATTCGTTTCTGGGACTTTAATTGAAGAGTAAGTCATTTTTAATATCATCAAATTTGAATTTTCTTTTGTGTAAAATAAAAATTAATCAAATTGAAGTAATTATGTAATCGATCGAAAAATATTATATACCACTTAATTAATATAATATACTCAACACGCATATCCAATTCTGATTATAATCAAATGAACGTTAACGATTCCGAGTATTGAGCTTTGTCGGTCATCGAACGCCATCGTCAATGGAATCGGCGTCATCATCGGCATCACTTTCGCATTTCCCATCGTTGAAAAGCGTCGAATTGTCATGGTAATGACGACATGTGCTCACAATGAGACGGTAATGAGCGCGCGCCCGCATAGTATTATGCGCGCCATGGGACACCATCGAGTTATTGTGTCACCGTGTCGAAAACCACCGGGGAGAAATGCGATTCCGAAACGACTATGCGGATGGTGAATTCAGTCGCAGTGGTTCCCAAATGTTGCCCATTCACTGTACGCAAGTGGATGTTTTGTCAGAGTTCTGTATAGAACGATATCTAGCGTTGAATTCGATATGGAATGTTTGCTGTGTTCAGATGAAAATGTATATGAAATAGTTTAAAAAAAAAATTTTGAGAAATATAGGTGTGTGAGTGATGATATCGAAATATTGTGTTTCTATGGTGTGTCATTAGATCTGTTTTTTAATGGTATATTTGGGCGCGTGTCACATTGTTGAGGGATGTAGTTTGTGAGGGTGAATGAGTGTCAGGTTTTTTATGGTGCGATGAATTTGTTTTTTTTTTTTTTGTTTGTTTTATAATATTAGATTTTATGATTGCAAATTTTGCAAATTATATATTTCAATTGAATATTTTTAATATAAAAATAATCATTCCTAGTGAAATGTGAACAAATGATTTTCTCGTTCGGAGGAAGCATTGTGAAAGCTTTACGTAGAATTGTATCGAAAATACAAAGAAAGCAAAATCGAGAAACGACAATATTCGTTAGATGAAATATCAGATATATAATAAATAATACATGATATATAACGTATTTGTCGAGAACTTATTTCCATTATTTGAACACCAATGTTTCGATTGCGCATAACATACAATATTCACATAAATCCAAATATAGCATCATCGAAATTAAATTTCACATTTCGAATCCAGCTTTACTAAATTTAGAAGTTATATTTAGAAACTAGTACAATTTACAAGAACCAACAACCATTCCGTCGAAGATCCTTTCGGTCGATCGAATTGCTCAACGCTTTGCGGAAGGGCGATCGCCTCGAAGTTCGCACACCACAACCAGATTGACCCTTTTCCCCATTGATGCGAGTTCGGACCCTGGACTAATTAAGGAAATTTATCAAATTACGGTCCGATATAATCGAATCGAATCCATAATCGCCGCCGGAATCTTGCGATTAATCAAACCGCCCAAATATTAAACGCGACTTTTCCTTCTTTTTTCCCGACGTCCCTTATCCGCCCTTTCATAAGGCTCGTCTAGTCCTTTTTCCCTATGGGAGTTTGCTGTGTTGCTTTTTTCTGCCTACAGTCCTCCCTTAGGTCTGATTCAATTTATCCGAATAAGTCTGAGAGGACACGCCTTTCTCCTCACCGTGTCAATCTTTGACTTGTGCTAATTGATTATTATTTAGGCTTCAAATAGCAGCTGCTTCTTGTAAGGGAGACGATTCCCCGTCGAGTTCTAACATCGTATTGAAATTGACGATACACCCACGCAGATATTAGAAATTGGATATAATAAACGCACGGGATTTATTCGGCGAAACCCCAAAGGTATTTTATATGTATGTAATCACGATAATAAGTACGTATCGAATTACTCATTATTCACGTATATACGATACTCAATATTCAGATAGTATTTTTATTATATAATATAAAAAAATGAATCATGCTTATGAAATAAGAATATATTTTATGATTGAAAGATTAAAAGATCGGTGCAAATTGGCGGTATTATAAATTAGGTGATGTTTCGTACGGTTGAAATCGGTTTCGTTTTCCTTGAAATGCTTCGAATTATCAAATCAAAAATGTTACTACGCCGTTTTGATTTTAAGTGCGGACATCCATGAATATTCATCAATTATTCAGATGTACAGACCGTCGTTAGAATCGTTCGCAATCAGGACGACCCCGACTCAGTGCGAGGGGTGACTTTTTCCCGACTTTTTGAAAAAACACTTCAAACAAAAAAGTTTGACTCTCTTTTGCTTGTAATCACGTTACGCTTTATATTGTTGTTTGTTTTTCGTTTTCTAAGCAAAAAAATAAACAGAAATAAGAACGTTAGATGCAAGTCTCGAAACGATTCGATTGTTTCGTCGAAAGTTGTCCCTCGGCCGAGTATTTTTTTTAAAGAGCCGCGCTGCGACTTAATTAAATACGCCGGAAAAATCTCATCTTATCTCTTTAAAAATGAGAATGGTTGTAGTTTAATTCGATACAATCAACCCTTTCGTTTCTTTAAGAACAATAAATATAAAAGAAAATGGCAGAAAAAAACACAGAAAATTTCCATTACACACTGTAAGATTTTCGAGACAAGTCGAAATTGAGACTGTTCTAAAATTGTTCTCATTTATATAGCGGAAGATTTTATTTTTATTTTATCTCATAAATTAAAGTAATATTTTAGTGAATAAATATTATAATTGGTTTTCATCACTCTAATTTGAATTATACAATATTTTAATAAATATTTTCAAATCCTTTGTATTTATATTATATTGAAATTTCGATCATATTGTTTTCATAAATATATTTGGATGTATATATTTTAAAATTAATAAACATACGATTATATTGAGCAAATTCTTTTACAAAATAAAATACTACGACATCGCTTTCTCGATTAAATAAGGCACCGAGCACGCTTCGCGACTTATACGGAGACAGCACAAATCCCAAAAAAAAAAATCCAAAAAGACAGAATTTTCATTTATTTTTCGCGCTCTACATTCAATTATCGCGGCGATCAAACGAGAGAAATCCCTTTGACTTCCGCGCCCATAGCCGAGGCGGTAATCAAATAAACTGGAGCCTCCTCGACAACGAAATTGAACGCTTTGTTTTTAGGCTCGACGACGCAGTTCAACGGCTACAATAATGACAATTTCGCAACGGCAAATTGGATTCCGCTTGATTTGTTTGTGAAGCGAGTCTTAGGAGCATCCCTTCACGTTTGGCGACAAACAATCGATGCTCCGGATCCTCTCCGGGGCTATGATTTTAAAACAAAACTACGCGAGTGTGTGCGGTTTTTCTTGCGCGGTGGGATTCGTGTGAGGGTAGGTTGGTGGTAGGTACGAAGAGCCTCTCCTCTTCTATTGTCTGACAGGGTGCTTCGGGGGATGAAGAGTTTCATCTCGTTCGCTGACAATGTAGGCCTCACCTACTGCCACCCACCCGATTCTTCAATCCTCCACAATGGGACGGGCTCTTTTTAATATTCCCGAGTAGGCGCCTCGTTAATGCTTGCGGGACTTGGCAGAAAAGAAGGCAGTTCTGTGATGCGGAATCGAAAAAATTATATGTTTTTTTATTATTCGCAAATTAAAAACTATCTAAGTTTAAGTATAATAATTGAAAGTTTGCATAGGGATAGGGTTTACACGTTGTTTGTCTTTAATTTTCCGGGTGCACGTTCACCTTTCATGCTCGTCCATTCAGCCGGGCATGGCTTCACTAATTGAAAAATATTTTTCTATACAAGCGGTATTAGAGTAAGCTCAAAATAATGAACGTAAGCTATTCGAAAAGATTTATCTACGTTATTCAGCGAATGATCCGTCTGTAAATAAAATGCATCCTCCTTTCATATTCATTGCCTCGAAATGAAAATCAACAATCCTTCCTTTCCATATTTTTATATTTCCGCTCGTATTGAATAAATATATTAAATTTTATTTTCATAACATTCCTAATTATATTTAATATATAATAAAAATCAATGTATAATATTCATTCTTCATTGTAAAATATATCATTATTATCTTTATACAATAAAAATTTTCAATATTCATTCTATAAAAAATAGTATTCAAATCGAATATGAAAAAATCGATACCCTCCACATAACAAACACGTTGAAAAATTGGGCCACTCGACGAGATCGTCAAAATCGATACCGAATAAGCCGGATTCGATTATTAATGAGACGTCAGGTGGGATGGAGGGCCCTTGTAGCCCTTCTTCGAACCAGATTTCTGAATACGCAATCCCGGGGTGACCACTCGTGCGAAATCCACTTTGTCAGCGGTTTTCGTCCTTCCAGCCAAGGATCGGACCCCGTATTCCCTGTACTCATCCTGGAAGCAACCCTTCCCGTGTGCTAGGTGCCCGGAATAGTACCTAGTGGCACTCGCGTGTTTCGGGCCCTTTCGGGATTAGTGAGCGTTGTTTATTCTGCGGCGATAAGGGAACAAGGGACACGCCGATAAATTTTAAACGCTTAATTTCGCGAGCGGCGATTTATTTTTTCGCTCCGTGTAAAAATTTAAAGTGGTCGCTTTTCGGATTTCGCGCTTGTGTATGTTTTTTTTTTGTACGGGGTTTTAATATTCTTTTTTCCGGACGTCGACGCTTTCACGTGAAATTTTCGCGTCGATTTGGCGTGCAAATTTAAAGCGCTCAAAATGTGCGCTCTCTTTTCGAAGCGGAAATGAATTTTCATTACGGTGTAAATTTTTTGATGCGCGCTCGTGTCTTTTTCGTCTTTTGAGCATTCGCTTTTAATTTAATTTAGTGCTTAAATATACATGCAGCTACAAATTTGTTCTCATTCAAAAACGAGTCATAATTTATTTTTATTTTTCAAACTCTATCGTTTAAAAAAAATACAATTTCGTATATTCAATATATATGTTAATTTAATTTCTATGAATATCACAAATTGGCATGTTTATGCATGAAAACAGCAGTTTAATTCTGGATTCTTCCAAGAAATATGCACTCAGATCGTAAATTAGGAAGCGCTAGAGCCAAAAAGTAATTTGCCAGAACCAATTTCACCAAAACACACATACAAAATGCAATATGCATACTCGGCCTGCGACACACATAACTCTGCTTGCGCTAAGATTAAGGCGGTCCTCGCCTTTTCGTCTTCGACCCAACCAAAACACCAGAGACTCTAACAACTCTGGCTGTTGGTCTGTGGCATTCGAAAGGGTGGCGAGTTGGCCACCGGCCAGCCAGAAGGCGTTTAAAGGGTTAACGTATTGGATTGTTTCGGCGCGATTTATGAGCGCGGCGAACATAATGCGCCTCACTTAAGCGTTTAGTGAACCGCACGGAGCTTTCATATTTGGCTTAAGTTTTTCTTGGGAAAGCCATGCGAAATGTGTTTCTATTTAAATTGTGCATATGCGGTGTCGATTTTCAATTCGGAAACTTGTATCGAGTTTCAACGCGAGTCTTTCAGTTGTCAAAAGCAGATCAAAACGAGGCGCGAAGGCGTCTTACGAATCATACGATAACATGTCAACATGATGTTGACAAGTTTCGTTTTGGATATGCTTCGACACGTTAACGGAAAACTTGTATTAAATATCCAGCGCAAAATCTAAGAATTCACATTAAATCCACGTATATCGCAATAATAGTCGTGTTTTCCAGAAAGTACGAATCAAAGGAGGTCCTTGACTCTGTGTCGAAAGAGATTTTTATGCTGAGGATCTGTTAGATGCTGGAAACAAGAAAACAAGACTACACTCGTGTATACGGCGACCTGATCCCTCATAACTACAAAGGATCTTTCAGAATGTCTCAAAACGTCCTTTGTCTTCAAGTGTTTATGTTTTATAGCGTAATCACGTCCAAAAAATATTCATGTGAAAAATAATAGGTAATACTTCAATCATAACGATGTTATGGGAATGGTATCGCAATGTTTCGTCTACGCATTTTCGAATGATTTGAATTTGCCGATCGTCATGTAAGGGTTAACCTTTTGCTCACCGCACGCCCCGTCAGGACATGTTTTTAATTGAAAAACGTGTAGCCGGACACGAATACATACATCCCTCACCATGATTAATGAGTCGTATGTGGTGAATGTCGAAAATTGTTTCACGCACGTCAAATTATAGTGAAATATAGCCGCAGATATTTTACAATGCCATATTGTAATCACAATTATGTAAACAATCCAATTCGAATTCACATATACACGTAACGCAAATTAAAATCCAATTTTATCAAATGAACAATAAAATTCGATGTGATTATTGTAACAAAAAACGTATCATCCTATCCTCGTTATGTGCAGAAAACAAAGGATATCAATGGAAAAAACGCAACCGAAAAATAAATACAATAAAAGTACATCAATTGACAGCCAGTAACAAAACCGAAACAAATTGACTTTGTGCAAACTCGGTGCCGTTTAATTAATCTTCGATTGAAAAAGCGCTCGCATAGAGTTAATCAACGAAAATTTATGTCGAACAAGCCCGACGCAATTCGTACGCATTTTATTGCTCTCATATTTGCGATTAGTGATCCGCAGCATTGGAAACACCATTCGGAAAATAACGAATCCATTGATGGGACGTTTTTTGTTTCGAAAATGGCAAAATTGCCGATGCATCTAAAATTCGCAACCGCAATTGAAAACTCGTTTCGATTTACGTATATACGTAGCGGAGCGCAATGTTCAATTCATCCTCTGAAATATCAATTAAAATTTTAATTTACTGCACATATTCATAAGAGGCTAATAGAATTGTATGATACGTTTTCGATTTGAATTTATCATTATTTTTCATTATATGATACATCTTTTTATCAAAATATATAGAAAACGGGTTGAGTACGGAAGCGCGGAATCCCTAGAGCTCACGTGAGATCCTATTTTATGCCGAAGTTAAGTTCTGGAAGGCGATTAAATCGGAAAACCGTTTCAATTTTTACGACGAAGAACCAATTTATGCCGGCTTATGTAATGGACCATAATTCGACTAGAAACTTAAAGTGTCCGACTGGAAACTTTTCATAGAATCTGCGCGAAGAATATTGAACGTTTAGGATAAAAAAAGCGAACGTATCGGAGGATTTACTGGGTCAAAACGGAAGTGTCGCAGTAATCTGTCGGGTTTAAACGGGGAATACATATGCATGACCCAAGGACGGAAAGGCAGAATTAATGGAAATATGCAAATTTAATCATAAAGTATTACAAATCCTCAATAACAAACAATAGGGACCGCGCCACGGAATATTAATCGAGCGCGTCCCTGGCCGAGACCTTTACAACTGAAATAAATGACAAAAGGATTGTGTTTTGTATGAAATACGATCACGCAACAGTCTGAAAATCGCACATATTGATTTCCGCGATCAATATTAGTACAGTCACGAAGGAGATTTTTGATTTTTTAATATCCGCATATTTTTCTTCTCCCCGTTTTGAAGGGTGCGTGCGATCGAAACGTGGCGGTTATTAATTTGATTTATGGCTTTAAAAATATGGATTTATACACAAAAATGTAGATACGTGTATATGGGGCAAACGGTTTTTCGCATAACTCGTTGATTCTCAATAAATCACCAAAGAACCAATATCGAACATGAGGGGTGTTTGTGAACGCCGCCCCCGATTTGTAGGTACGCGCATGTTTACGTTTTCAGCAATCTGGGCTGATTTATTTATTCTTTTATTACGAAAACATGTATCTTTTTAATTAAAACGATACTTAATTATATAATATAAATAAATCAAAAAAAATTGCTGAATATTCAATAATTTTATCTGAAAAGTACACAAAAGAAACGAAACAATAAAATATCGAACACTCGACAAAATACAATCAGATCTCTCCAGACAAGAATTGCTGACCCTCGTTCAATAAGCGCAGATCCTTACCTCAATAACGAAAAGCGTAATTCGCCTTTAAGCAAACTTCTATACAAGTCGGTATACAAGTATGAAGAATTTTCCACCGCTCGTTGACCCTCCAGCACAGGAATCGCATCAAAATGCAGTAAAAGCGGCTCGCGTATGCACCGCGTCGCATCCTCACCCTTACCCCAGCTGCGAGGCTCCCTTCATTTCCTCGAAATGCTACACTTTATAAGGCTTTACGAGGATTTCGGCCAAAAGTTGCCACCGTGGAGGTGGAGGCTCGGGGATGAAACTGCGGAAGCCGAAGAGGCTTTGCTAGCCCTCAGCTTTACTGTCATCGATCGAAGTTTTCCCCGCACGCAGGTTGCATGATGGCGCTTTTAATGCGGAAGGTCAGAGCGATGCGCTCGAGGTTGGTCCTTGGGGAAAAATCGGGTTTGTGCATGAAAATCGTCGTGGAAAATGGACTGTTTGAATTTTTATGAGTGATTAATGTTTCTTCACGAGAAAATTTCATCCAAAAATCAAAATTCTTATGAGTGATGAATCGTTGATTTGGATTTTCTTTACGATTTTGTATCCATGTCATTGGTTTTATGTATCGGAAAGTATATATCATTATATGTAGTATATCATTATATGTGTGTCTTCTATGATAACACATTTTACAGACTTTTGAAAATTTTTCGGTTTTTCATTTAATTTTTTTCAATAAAATGAGGAAAAATTGAAATTTAAGGATCTTAAATACTCAAAACTAACAGTTATCATTATATTTATATTATTATACTTCAGGTCATCAATTCATTATACAATTTCATCTAACTATTGACCACGATATTTTTCATTTGACTTTTATAATCAATAAAAATTTACTTATTCAACAAAGCTTTGATTAAATTAAATATTTATACTCACTAAAGAAAAGTATTTTATCATACTACGTAAAACTATCGTCATTGTGTCTATGATGCAACTCATATTATTTAAATTGTGCTTAATTTATTTTAAAACTAGGCAAAATTATATTTTAAGCATTTGTATTTGTAGAAAAAAACCCATGTTTGAAATTTTACAAAAGCAAACACCAACAATACACACTATCAAAAACCAATCAACACAGACCCAAAAAAAAAACTGTCACACCGAACCTCGAACATCACCAAACAGCCTCTAGCCAAAACGATATCACACATTCCCGAAAAAAAAAAAAAATTCATTCAATTCACATTTCCCCGAAAATACACGAGAAAACATACGCACATTCGCGTAATGCGAATCGCGTTTTCATCTCGGCGGCGAAAATGGATAACCGCGGGGCACCGCGCACAAAGCCTCCTCGTGTGGGAAAATGGCCGAATGCGAACATCTGAAGTC
Source organism: Hydropsyche betteni (assembly GCA_028571205.2). NCBI lineage: Eukaryota > Metazoa > Arthropoda > Insecta > Trichoptera > Hydropsychidae > Hydropsyche > Hydropsyche betteni. The sequence goes on along the minus strand of JAOXNN020000065.1, from coordinate 730,445 downwards.
ATCGCGGCAAGAATAACAGGCAACCGACCGCCCCCCGTCTCCGAAAAGGTGAATATTAAAATAAGGAAAACAACCCGGGCCAACTTTTGTCGGCCGCGCACAAAGGGGGGCTGCGCTTTGTGCCGCGTTACGCAATAACGTGTGCGAGCTTTTTTCCCATCTTTGTCGGTGTGTTTCGTGACGGTATAATTTCGCCTGCGAATAATAACGCGAGGTGTAATCGTGCGGACTTTCATAAACATCGCTTTCGGAGGCTGTGCGCGATTCGGCCGCGTCTATTTTGCGAGTTGTTCGAGAGGTTTTTGTGTCGATGGGTCGCTTTTGCGTGGAGGACTCGAGCTTTTTTGATGAATCGGGTTTTTTTGGGATCGAAAGTGCTTTGAAGATTTCTTTATTTTATTTTGATGTTATCTAGAATATATTTTCGTTTAAATATTTTTATTATATATTAAATTTAAATACAAAAGTTGAATTTTTTTCTGACGATTGTATTTATCGAGCAATTAATTCATCTGTGTGTCGAATCGATCAATGTTATAGCCCCTTGTTTATGTTTCCCCAGTAACAATATTATTTTAATTACATATTCACGGTAAAATTGGTTGTTCTTGCCATAACAATCGAATGTATCAAAGTAAATGAAATTCGATACGAACGAAAATATTGGAAATGTTCCGATAAATCAAGCGTGGAGTAAAATAACAAAGCTTTGACGTGGCATTCCGATAAAGAAAATCACATCATGTTCACTGTGGTTAATAATAAAAATATACACGTTTATTCGATATTTCAATTATATTGAATAGTTTTTTTTTTAATACATTAGCCAAACATTAAATTGTCAGATAAAGATTTCACGCATTTTACTAACCGAGTTACATCTTCCTGACATTCTAACCTTTCGTAACGTATGGATATGACTATGGAAAATGTGGATCTGTGGTGCAAAGGGTGAATTAGAATTTGAAGGAGAATGAGTAGGGAGGAGGCTTCGGTGGAGAAAGCAAATATTGAACCGACGTGAGGGAATCAAACACAAACAGGCGAGCGCCAAAGCGAAACATTTATTGCCCTCATTTGATGGGAGAGGCGTCTCACTCTATATAGCTGAATATATTTTTGTACACGTTTATAGTGAACGATTCATCGATTGGATATTTCCTGAACGTTATGGGAAACTGTTGAATTGAATTCAGTATCGAATATATACACTTGCGGTTTCTAAATTATATTTTGTGTGTAGTCTGAAAACGTTTCGATACAAAAATATGAATATTCAAATACATTGGTCGTTATTTCGATTATTTTTTGATGGTAATGAGAAAATAATTCACTCGTATTTTTGATTGTCAGCAAAAAGCTTAATTTGAATCGATGTCCATCAAACTATTTTGAGCAAACATACGCAGAACGACTGTGAATTGCATTTGATTAATTGAAATGCACATTTACGACAATATTATCGTTTCGTAATGGTGTTTTTCGTTCAAATAACACATCAATTTTGAACCTTTCCACACGATGTATTTAATTCTACATACCTAACGCTAATTACACTCGAATTATATTATATTTATATATTAATTCCAGTGAAAGTCCTTCAATTTAACATGAAATATATAATGTAATCCTTCTCAAAACGTCAAAGTTTACTTATTTATTCATTGATCCTAGGATTCTATATAAGATTGGACGGATCATTGACAAACAGAAAATATCTTCGAGACCTCGCCATGAAACAGTAATGAGACATTGCTGTCACTCTGTAAATAGACAAGGTTTACTTGGTCGTAAACGACGTCTGTCAATTCATCAATTTATATAGCTAAATGTCACGGAATTATTTAGAAGTATCTTAAATTGCCTCGACAAATGCGAATATAAACGATCATTATCACTGATAGAACTTATTGATACAAATGAATCGTTCGACTTATTTTTTCAATGCTAAATTGAATCTACATATACAATTTAATTACTGCATAAGTGAATACGAAACGTTGAGTCAATCATCCGCATATAACATTTCAAACACCCTCCAAACACAAACGAATTCCATAAACACATATGAAAGACGATTGGATCGGATTTATTCACACTACAAGCCTTTACACAGTACAATCGGGAAGGGTAGTTAGCGCCAAATAACTACCATTTAATCGCCAAAACCGCCGGTTATTTATACACACGGACGAGGGCAACAAACAAACTATTTCGGCTGTTTGCTCTACATCCAAAATTAATGTCCCCGGGCCTGTAGTGCGTGAAGCGGCGGTATAATCGTGGCACAACATTAAAGTCGTTCAACTGGTGCCGGGGAGGCTTTTAGGGGCAACTGCTGTCATACCTTCACCCTTGTACGAATAACGTCAAACTCGTGACGCATTTTCCGAAGCGGACTACAAAGTCGGGATCGAGTTGCTAAATATTAGTCTTTGTTGACGGTGATAATTTTAGTTTGCGGCGAGATCAGTTAGCGAGTTGCGTGCGAAAAATTAAGGGTTGAGGCTTTGATAATTTCAAATAATATATTCATTTGAAATAAGATGGTTCGTGTTTAATTAAAGTGAGATGTCTTATCTATTATAGAACGCAAGGTCAAAATAATATTTCGCGGCGAATACACGCGGGAAATTCGAATGTATTTTCGAGTGTATTCTCCGCGTCCCAAATTTTCCAATGAGAAAGAAGGATAAGCTTTACACTAAAAGGAATTTATCTCTTTGTCTTAGTCGTGACGCAAAATCGATATAAGGCCTACCTGCGTGCGTTAGCGGCTTCCCAGAAAGTTTTATGCGAAAGTGAAAGTGCTTTATGGTAGTTCACTTTCTCAAAGACGGAGGTGAAATGCGTATAAAAAAAGTAGTGAAAGTGCCGATAAAACAACCGATTTGCCACCCGAAAGAAGGAAAGACACCCGACAATTTTATAAGATCTTAAAAGCGATTTTTTATCGCAGCATTGTCTCTGGCGACCTCGATAGTTTTTCGATTTCTCTCCTCAATGATTTTTATATTGCGGCTCCACATAATTCCCGTCATAGGTGATATCGATCGACGTGAAAGTTTCGTGAAAAACGATAGCGACATATATTTCACCCGACGAACAAGGTGGGCGTTGAGGATTTGGGGATTTTATAGGTCCTCTGGGGTGAATTTGTCGCGTAGACGAATGCGGTACTCATTGACGTGAATTTACTGCGTGTATTTAATATAAATTTGTTACTGCGGCAAAGTATAAAACCGACATGATTAACACGAGTTTCGTGTGCAGATTTTTCGATTGGGTGGATCCAATTTAATGATATCTGAATATATAACGAATTATTTATTCTGATTTGATATTTGCTCGCAAAACTCATTTTCTACGTTAAATATAGATAAGCTTGATGTTGATGATGATACATAATGAGATTTTTTGCGTCACGCTCGTAACAAATTTTTCATGGAAAATTTTCTTTTAGAAATTTCTCTATCGCACCATATAATGTAATACTATAATTTTTTTTTGAAATGATCAATTCCTATTATGAAATTTCAATCCTAAGTCTACTTTCAAAACCACCAACCTGCAATATTACAGCATCTATAATATTTCTCTATGGCCATACCATAACACCACCATCATCTACATAATTACATAAAACATTTCAGTATGCAGGCACTAGCTGCACTCGCATATTACCCCATACGCGATAATTCCCTGCAAACGAGCACAATTTCTGACCGATCGGCGACTTTACGACGCACAATTTCGTATTAACGACGACTATTTTGCGAACAACCAGACCGTAGTAAAACGGAGTAGAGTTAGGATGGTGGTTAAAGGGTCTAGTCTGGATTCGTAGAATATCGTTTTATGTAAATATTTGTGTAAAATAATGTGAAAATATTTGCATTTAATTATACGAAATTAATAATTCATTTAAATGTCTATGGTTTGGTCTTATTGTTGTTTACTAATCGTCAAAATGATGCGGCTAGTAAATGAATATAAATATGTATTGTTGATCTAAGATTATTCAGTAAAGGATGTTTTTATCGATGTATTTTAAAAATATAGCTGAAATTAAAAAAAAAAACTTGTTCTATAGGAGATATTTTCTATCTATCGGTGCATGTTCTATAATACTATCATTTTAATCTCTTTATAAGTCTATTATGTCCTTAACTTTAATTATATTTCTCAGCAAAACAGAAAACGAAGTTGACCAAGTGGTTGATAAACTTAATGGAAAATAGTAGAAGAGGAATAAAAAGGCCTTCACTCAGAGCTTCTGGGTAAAGACTTTCATAATATCATTCATTTCACAGTGCTTTCACAGTGCAAAAACTTTCCATATGAATTGAACCAGCAACTGTTCGATCACAACCCACCACCATACTGCACCAACAACTATTAACGGGCAACCATTTCCCGGGATAGTGCGTCCACAAAACGACCACCACAGCCGGTAATTAGTGCAAACGGTTGCACCGAAGCTCGTAATGCTCCGAAGGCATTTGCCGGAGCTTTCGCGGCCAAAGCTCGGATGCAATTCGCGCGACCAGTAACTGCGCCGACATAACCGTTAACCGTTGATTTAATCGAGTGCGCCTAGACGTGTCGAAATATCGATTAGGCCGCACTCGAAGTGGCATTTGGATTCGGATCGGGTGTTTCTATGGTTGGATTATGATTATTTTCGTAGAATTGAATTGGTACGTTTGCTCTGTTATGCATAGTCGAATAATTTCGATGCGATTGTTTCAGTTATAGTTATTATATGATATTGAGATGCAATATTGTTTTGTGCTATAAAGAAATATTATAAAAATGTTTATTGTATCTTAAATAAAACGTAATGCGTAATATGGCATGTATAAAATGCAATTTGACTTCGTATTATGCAATGACATAAAAAACGCACGTGCAAACAAAAGCTAGAGCTACAAACTAAAAACGACACATTGTACACACAATGGACAAATTGGGGCGACTAAACTAATCTTCGAATATATATTTTTTTTCGTACGATATAATATATCGTATTTTTGACGAGACGATAATACGCTTCAACACGTACCACTTAAAATATCGAATTTCTAAACGCGGGATCTTTACTGAGCGACAAGGGTTGGTAATTACACGTCGGACCATCTGGTCGCGCACGAGCTATTGCGCAAGTACTTTATACCGAACATATATAAATATTATTATCCATAATACACTGTAACTCAACGTTTCATCTCTTGAAAACCCTCTTGACTTATATTTTATGATGCGAAGATCCTAGAAAATAATATTATTCCGTTCAAGCATAATTCAAGTCACACAAATTAATTTATGAAGAAATAAGCACTCGAATACGAAATATTTATATCCAAAATAAACAGAACACTTTTAAAATACCGAAAGGGGACCACTTCAATAATTGAATTCGATAATGAATAATTTCTTTGTCCAGAAACAATCGAAGGGTAAACGCAGCTGCCGCAAACACCGGTCCATCGGACTATGCACTTGGCGCTCTGCAGGCTCTTCATAGTCGAATCATATACTGCACATTCCATTGTCGAAAATTGGCATTGTTGCATTGTGTGGGTGTTACGGACGTGTCTATGCGTCTTTTGAATGTTGCATCGACAATGCGCCGAATCTGCGACACAAAGGTGCGACCGCGCAGATGCGAGCGCTAAGTCCCATTGTTGGGATCGAAAAGTGTATTAAATCGGATGATGGATACGGATGTTTTATGATTATCTGTTTGTGTTTCGAAGATAGGTTGTAGTCGAGTTCATTAAATGGGAACGAATGATCGCACTCGACGGGTTGTCGATATTGTAAATGTTTGCCGATTGTTGTTTGGTATTGTGCGGGGTGACGTGCATGATCTCTATATTTAGAATGGATTTTATCTATTCGAAAGGCGTTTCAGTACTATTTTTCCATTCATTAAAATTGGCTGAACATAAATTTTTTTGACATAAATTTCATTTTAATTACCTATCATAGATTATATTATATTTAATTCATTTCCTTTCAAATTATTGTGCGATTTATCTAAAAATTTTGAATTCTATCGCTTAGTACTCGAAGCTTACATTATAAATTAGATTTTTTTTACAATTACACTTTAGTGTTGTATTTACTTATTATTTTATTATTCGAAATATTTCGCCAAGCACAACTAACTGATTGTGATAGCTAATAATTCGCGCGTGTCAATGAGTTAACAATGGCAGAATATGGGTTGTAGGTTATAAAATACTATATAATATTTTATTGATATTTTGTGAATTTTTCCATATAAAATTAAAAACATTAATTACTTGTAGTAAAGTGATGAATTACTTTTATAAAAATAAAATAAAATTCATATGAATTTCAACATTTTTTTCAATAGTTAGAATCTCAAAACGTAAAGTCATCATCATGAGCACATTTCATTTTCGCACAAACTGACAAATGAAAAATGTCCCCAATAAATAAAACAGATAAAATCAGTGTCAAAATTCAAAATTAAAACACATAAAAATTCATAAAATACCATGGCGAAGTCTCACAATCGACAACAAACACAAAACGAAAACACACTCGCATACGTCTTATTTGAATCATAGGTGGCCGTGCGCTTTTGGCGCGCGCGCGCAAAAACAACAACCGACATTTTTTCGAACAACGAGCTCTTTGTAGTCTTAAATAACGGATACTGGGAACCGGAGTCGAAGGCACTGAAAAGTCCGTCTCCGATTTGCGGTTCCCAGAAGAGCCGAAACGGCGTCGATGTGTCGACACGTTTGTTCCGTAAGTAAGCGAGCGTGAAAATTGTCTGGCACTTGGCGCTTAATTGCTGAAATAATTTGAATCGTCGCTGCGATGAAAAGCCGCGGATGAATCGACTCGCTGGAAAATATTCCGTTAAATTTTTTAATTAAAATTTTAATGACGGTAATCTGGCCGTTTGAGTCTTTCGAAACAGATTGAAAATTCTGGCTGTGGATTTGACGTATGTGAATGTAGTGTTTGATAATTTATTTTATAATGATCGGTAAAATTTAATCTGTATATAAAAATAATACAGATGACGGTTTCAAAAAGGTATTTAAAATTAATTTGATGAAAATTTTTCCAAATAAACTTGAGGGAAAATTAAATAAAAAGATCTTCATCTAGAAGAGAACTGCGAATGATTTGATTAAACTCATCTTTAATTTTTTCTAACATTTCAATGTCATTAAATAAAATTAACCCAATCATTTTAGCTATTTCGTCACAATATGAAATTATGTCATGGCGCCCACAATATGAAATAAATTCAAATTTAATTCAACCATTTGCATAATTATGATAAACACACTCAATTCACATGCCGCTCGTTCAATTCGCGCGACAGAACGCCACACTTTAACCAGCTACAATAAATATTTGCATTCAAATTTCGTCTCGGAGTCGATTGCCTTTTTTGCACCGTCGTAAAATTATCATCCCGCCGACGAACCGCCTCCCGTAAAATAATTTCGGGAACGAGAGGGGCGCCAGGATAAGCGCCAACATTATGTGTCCTAAAACAATACAGTGTTGCTTAAGATAGCATGTCTGCGGCGGGGTGGAACACCACCCACTCGCCACCCACCCGTTACGTCCACCCGTACCTATATCGAGGTTTATCAACCTTTTTTGATATCTATAAATTACTTTTTTATACAATTATTTTATCAAAAGAATCATGCGATATAAAATTCGTTCAATATGTAAATGGATCACTAGCATAATCACGGTATTAACTGTCATAATTATCAACAATTTCGGCTTGTTATTGTCCCATTGAAAAGGTTTCTTCAATTAATGTTGAAGGTTTGGGTTATTAACCAGGTACTAATAAAAGGGATCAACTATGTATAACATTTATTTATCTTTTAATAATTACATAAATATTTTTTATGTGATACAAAGATGGCGCTAATAATTAACAATACACGTATTTAATTAACTGGGAAATTTAATAAAATTAGTGCAATATTAGTTCGAAAACCACCGATTGGCGATTCCCAAGCTATACCATCCACGAGCACGATCCGGTGGGTGGTGGGTGGGATGTAGCCACGCATGCGTCCCATGTAACTCCTGAGGGTTGGGTTTTGCCCTCACCTGGGCTTGCACGTACTATGTACCGCGAGTTGCCCCTGTAATCTACCTCGACTCGAGCAGACGTGTTCGCATTATCGTTACATCGCCGAATTGTTCAGACTTAACCGGAAAAATCTCCAGCATCTAAGGAATAACGAGAAAATTACAAGTGAGGGTTGGCGATACCTGATTCGTGTTCTGGATTTGATTAATGTGCAATTTGGTGGTTCGATTCTAAACATTCGATTCTAATCATTTGGGTTCATTTTTTTGGTTCAAATCATTAAAAAAATATCCATATATCCATCATCGCATCAATTTCGTGCCACTCAAATCAGAAGTTTGGAAAAAGAAGACTCCCGCAGCCAGTAAGGCATATTTGATCTCAAGTGCTTATGAGGGCGAGTCTTCGTCTATATTGGAGAAGAAATGAGGCAACGCTATGGGGCACTCGAAGGCTTTCCCGGAATAATGATCATTGTTTATGTAGCGGCAAGCGAACGGTGGAAACTCTCTGCGAAAACCGAAGACTCCAATTTCCACCAGCGAACATTATCGGATACGACGCTTTCGCTCGATATTGGCGATGGCTCTTGAAACTCGCATAAAATTTTGCAACTCACTCGAGTGTCGGAGGAAAATAAAAATTTCATGGCTCTATTACCCGTTCGCTCTGTTGGAAATGTATTATTGCGGATCCAAGGGCGAAACGTCGAATTGTTTCGAATCGGAAAAGGTCACAAAATTAAAATGTACACATTCATAAATACGATCATCCGTTTCGTGATGCGAAATCGCGATAGGACACCGATCGTAAAAAAAAAATGAAAATCGCAAATGCAAATCTCCGTGGGCGGCCCGACAGCAAACAAGAGCGTTTAAATTTTAACGGGAAGCGTGCCTTTTTTCATAATTAATTACGACGGCGGTCGTAAAAAGCAAAATTTCAACCGAATGCAAGCGAAAAAATCGAGGGGGATCGCACCACCGATAAAAGTGCAAATACACATTTTCCACAGACCCAACACGAAATGACAGAAACAAATCAATCAATAAAATATCAACCCAATTTTTTTTATTTATTTATATCATACGAAATTTTATATCATTCACTAACACATGCAAAATTTCAAATATTTTTTATTATATAATACACTTATAATAAATTTGAAACTTCTGCAATACATTTTTTAACTGATTCACAAAATAAAACTCCAGCACTCAATTCGAAACCCACAGTACTCTATTTCGGGCATCCGATGCATCAAAGTTTTTCCCGCCCTTCGTGCTCCCACACCCAAAAATCCGTCCCACCCCCCCTTATTTGTCCCCCCCACCTCCCCTTATATCCCTTCCCCCCCCTGGTGGTCCCGGGGCGCACATCCCCCTCCCCTCCTCAGTAGCAGAGCGGTCGCCGTTGGGTTAGGACGTCGTATTGTTGGTCCTTTGCCGTTCGCGGGTTTCCGAAACGCGTTTGAAAATATTTTTATTTATAATTATTATTCACTTCGGTAGTTTTGTGTTTTGGAATTGTGTGTTATGCTGTGGCGGAGTTGAGGATTCTTTTCGATGGTGAGTCTAAATGATTTGTTTTTGATTGGATTGTTTACTGTTGATAAGATGGGTTAGATATTTGGTGACTCGTCTGGTTATAACGTAATGATTTCGATATTTTTGAATTGTTCATTATGTTATGATTTGTGTTTTTTTGGAGTTTATGCAATACATTCTCTTCACATATGTTTCGAAAATAATGCGTTATGGATTGAATTGTGTCTGTTTCAGATTATTGTTGAATAATCTAATTGACAATGTTTATTTCTAATAAAATAAACATTAATGATCATGTAAGTTGAATTAAATCAAAGGTTTTATAAAAAAAAAATAATCCATATGTTTAAAATCGTTTGGTTTCGAATGAATTTTTGTATTTGCTTATCGGATTGTTGCAATTTTCCTTATCAAAAACAAAATGAAAATATATTTATTTTAATTCTGTCGTTTTTTATGGAAAGAAATTCTTGTCTGAAGCGATAAAATACCTTTGATTCTATGATCATATCGTCATAATAAACTGGAATCTTCAACTAGTCCCCCATTTCTCCCCAAGGAAAGGGATAAGGAATTTCGAAACGGAATTTGAATAAGTATTTATTACATACCTTTGAGTTTTTTTCCATATTTCATTACGCAACCATACTTCACAACACACATAAAACACTCAAATAAAATTTTATTAACATCTAAATTAAAAATCCATCGATGTAATATGATTATTAGGGTCAAGCGCAGTTCCAAAACAACTCATTTCATTTTTCTTTACAAATATTAAGTTTAAAAATTTGTTTTTCGAGAGCCACTTATTATTTTTGCAACCGACAAACCCTCAGACCACTCTGCGTAGTTGAGAAAAGCCCTTCGAGTGGTTTTCTTCTCATAGCCCCAATTTCGGTGAACCTCTTTCGCTTTTCGTATAGCTCAATAACAATGACCGACTTGTTTACGGGCTTTTGATCCAAAATTTGCCAATTAAAAATATCACAAGCGTACGCATAATGATCGTTTCAGGCCTCGCCTATTCATCGGCCCCATAACATTATGGGTCTTCGGTGAAAAGACAATTACTATTTATACATCCACATAGTGTTTGTTTTGTAAAATGAAGATCTTGAGGCACCGTGCGATCGCTTTATGGTGTTCATATTGAAACGGACACAATAGTGAGTGAAGTGTAAGGATTCCTATTTATTTGCGCTTATTCCTCCCTACAAACCAGACACTATTGTTCCGTGGAACACCATTGTTTCAAGGATTCCCGAACCGTTCATTGTTCGATGAGCGTTATTCACATTTGCTCTTCCTAGCTGGCGAAACGAATATTAGCACTTTGTTGCTTTAATTATTGATCACCTATACAATGGGGGACGCTCAAGATGCTTTGTAATCCGCAAAAATACCGTTGTATTTACATTTATTTATGACTCGAGTGTTATGGAATTGCATCTTCGTTCAATAAAGCACGAATCAATTTTAATTCACAAAGACTATTCATATTAATTTGCAATGTAGCTCATCAATGAACGAGCACAATTCGATCGTAATATTCCATTGGTTCACTCAACGAACAATAATTCGCCAATAACAATAACGCGGTACTATTAATAAGTATAGCACGTATTCAAATAATATTCTGTTGTATAAAAACTCGATTGAAAATGTTTTTTAGTGGAACTTTGCACCAAACAAAATAGCCTTATCGTTCCACCATATCACAAAACGCATCGCTAAACATTTTCGTACCAACCATGCACAAAGCGTCCTCATAAAAACGGGGGTTCATCTATAAAATTATCATCCATCTTTCGACCCAATTTCATAAACGCGCAACATTCACCGAAAAGGTCCCCATTGTACGCAAAAACGTTTTATGCGTCCGCGGAATGTGCGCTTTTTTCATCACCCACGAGTACATACTACATTGGTTAGGGTCACCCATTGCTTCAAATATACTGGGATATTACTAAAACCAGCGATTACCAGAATCATTAGTAGACTATATCAAATAATGCTTTTTGAATTAATAAAAAATCGTATATGATTATATTGATAAATCTAATTATAATTTTGTCAACAAATCGTTGGAAGTCTTTGGATATGAAAATTTTCATATTATTTTTGAAATTTAATCAACAACCCTAATATGTGTGTACAGAATCCGCTCTTTTATCGTCCGGCTCCATTACAGGGAGGAAGGCTCGTTATTTGTCCACCTGTTCGGTAATGGGCCGCCATCGTCGGAATTTGCTTATTTTTCACCTGAAACCATAAACATGTAAATAAGGCAATGCATCATTAGGGCCGCAAGAGGGCAAACGCTGCTGCAGACGAGCCCTTCCTCACTAAATTACCGACACCCCGCCAAATATGCATATTCATGACTTAGGCAACTATAATGCCTTCGAGGAAGTGAGAGGCTTTGGTGTTTCCCAAAAAGTTTCAGGAATAAGACGCCTGAAGACCTAGTTACTATGTCGAGAATACCAATTTAGATCCAGGTTTACTTCCATGGAAATTAGTTTTAGTGTTATCAACGGATTCCCGTGTGTCGTCTATATAATTCTGAATGAATCACAAAATGAATGAGAAAAAATTCAAGCAATTAAAATTGAAAGAAACCGTAGAATTGTATACAATGTTACTAATTGAATAAAATGTAATCAAAACATATTAAATTTTGCATTGGAATAAATTTCAACTTCATTTATTATCTAATTTCTAAATCATTTTCATTAATAAGTTTTTCGACAAAATAATAATTTGAATGGAAATAATTTCAAAATATCCATCAAAAAGAATAATCTGAAACTTTTTCGATCCAATTAAACTTTTTATGTAAAAAAAAACCCAAAAGATTGGAGCAAATCGAATGAACACGAAACTAACAACTCTATTATCCATTTCGGAAGGAAATTGTACACTTGTGACGGTTTGACAAGCGGCTTCTACATAAAAATGGAATCAGGAAGTGATGGTGCAGTAAAAGGAAGCCCGAAAGAAAACTTTATATACCTGACACCGCGAAAACTTAATAGCACCTTTGTCAAAACTCCAGATTGTTGGCAAAGCGATGATTTATAATTTAGTATAACTTTGGGAACGCTTTGTTTCATCGAAACGAATAAAAAAAAAGGTAAACATCCCTCACTGTTTGTTCTGCAGTGTGTACACAGTGCAATCGCATCCCCTCTGGAGAGTGCGAAACAAAAGAAATGAAACTGTCAAAATATTTCGTATAATAAATCTAACTTTCGTTAGTTTTTGTATGAAATGTCCTTGTAGGTGTTGACAAAAAAAAACACAATAGAAGATGATCTGAATGGTTTCACAATATTCTAGGTACAAACATTAGAAGAATCCAATCGCTTTTAACGGTTATTTACACAATCACGCATAACGAAAAAGTTGTCATATGAAAAATGTCACCGTCGCTATTGTTTATTACGTCGTTTAATTTAATACAATTTAAAATAAAGTTTCTAAGGCGTTCCTCAACCTTCGCCCCGGACGCATGCTAACTTCTAAAATTTGAATAAATGTTTTAACTTAGGGCCAAGTTTGTATCTCGTAAACTCCTCCCTTCGGCCCCCAAGAGTGTAAGTTAAGAAACATGGCCATATTACGGGGATGACAGCGGACGATATTTTCTCGATGTATTTATAAGAGTGCGTATAGCAAATTTCTCATCCAGAAACTGAAGCGGAAAACCTAATAGGCAAATTGGAATTATATGCGGAAATTGACCAGAAACGCTTTGCATCTGTTCGCCGGTTTGAAGTTCGCGGACATATGTGAAACTTCTGCACGGTCCATTTACTATTTTCGCAACGGTTCGTTTTATGACAGATTTTTTTGGGTTGTTGATGGTCGGTAACGCCCCTGTCGACGCGAAATAGTACAAAAATGTCCTGATTTTTGTGCGTGGAAAATAAAATGGTCACAATGGAGAGGATCGAGTAAACATCTGCTCCACTCACCTTGACGGCATCCTGTGCACTTTTGTTATCGGAAAAGTTTCAATGGATCTTTTCGTTGGAATATTGCGATTTTGACAATACGTAACCATGGGAAATAGATTTGCTTGGGTCCAAAGTTGGACATGAATGTGCTTATGTACAACCTGCACATTAATCATAAGTACAATGAATTTTATATAAGAAAGTTTGAAATGTTAAAAAAAATATTCAAAATCAATATTTCATAAAAACGAACTCTCTTGATTGTGCAAAGTTATATTTTATTGTATATAAAATCAATTCAACTTAATTAAAGATAAATGAATTTTTGGTCGCACTATAAATCTAAATCTAATTTCTCAATTGGGAATTCAATAACGTTATAACCCCAATATATGAACTTGTACTATTACTGCAGTTAATAAAATGCATGTTTTTCGAATTTAGCAGTGTCGCCTTCGTTAAGCTCCTATTGTAAGTTTTGGGTCACATTTGAAGCGAGTAAATTAAAAAAAATCCTTACAATAATACTAAAAACGTGTGCGGGGTGTTTGTTCCGTCGCCCTTTTGTTCCCTTTCAACTTTTGTTCGGGGTGTCGCGCTCTCTATAAAATATATCCGTGTCTCCCTTTGATCCGATATAACAGTGTAAATAGTTAGGTTTTTTTGTATCCATCTTTATTCTTCCATATCGATGTTATTTACTGCGCTGCGAGCTATTGTTCGACATTTTCCTGGTAAGGATTATCAACGCGGATAATTACAGGCTTGCTTTTGTTAAGCATTCAAGATCGGGTCAGCGGAAAATTTCATTAAGCGCATGAATAAATTAAAGCAAGTACGTTTTAAATGGAATTATTTTTTATATATTTTTTCATTTACTTCGAATGTTTAGTGAGTAGAGAATTCGTACATAAAACCACTCAAAACGATAATAAACTTTGTCATTTTATTCCCCCCGAAATGCATTGCATGCCGTCGATTAATTAAGAAACTGGAAGTAGATTACATATTTTGTAATATTGAGAACCAAATTCATGTATAAATGTAATTACGTGTAACAATCATTTCGATGAAATGTAGGTAATAAAATAAATTTAGTTGTGAACATTTTTTTTTCTATTGATTGTACGATTTACTATTGTTGTATTTTTTTGAGTGCTTTGTAAAATCGTTAATAGGTGAGATGTTTTTCCATTATTATAATACAAGTTAACCTTTATTAAGGCAATATTGTTTTTGAACAATAGATCGTTTGTTTGGCAATACGGTATCATCATTGTTTCCAACAATAAAATAAAATCGTCGATTTCAAAGACAAAAACGACAATAAACGTTTTCTGTATTCAAAGTTTCATCTCTGGCGACGGGGTGCGATGTATATTCATTGACACAAAAGCAGTAAATAGTTTCGCTAAATTTAGTTGTTGGAACTACGAAAAAAATAATTGTTTACCCAAGAAAAGCAAAACATTTTAACAAAGTCACAGAAATACCGACGACATCTGCTTTTCAATTGATTTATATAGTCATAAAATATACAAGAGGGGGTGACTTGTATAAGTTGCGTAAGAATTTTTCATCGTTTAAAATTTCGGTAGATAATCTCGCCTGCTCTCTATACGTTTATTTAAATAATAAACTACATCCTTTTAAACAGGATCGTGACTTTTTTTCAAAGCTCACCAATGAAAAGTAAATAAAATCCGAGACACGGATCCTTCAAACATGAAATTCGATACTTTTACAAATTCCAAAGCATCTGTGAAATTTCGCCAAATTAGTCACATGGGATGGAATGAAATGTATCGGCAACACGTGTTTCGATGTTAAACACAAACGTATCATTTCGGACACGCGTCTGAAGAGCAAATCGACAAAATTTATTCCGACATCATAATTTGCTCTTTGAAAGTGAAATATATTCGTGTTAACATTGAAACGAACCGAGAAAGACGATTACCATCACGCCGAGATGTCATCGCCGCAAATGGCACGCATCATCATACGTCTGAAAAAATTCAAAAGTGTAAATGTCCCCATGATAAATACACGAAGCAGCCCGTGAGATCGGCCACGTGTGCATTCCATATGCCGTACATGATCTTGCTGGAGAAAAAAAACCGTATCATAAAGTAAATAGGTGTCGTTGTAACGCAATACGGCTTAGCTAGGGAGCCGAATAGCAAACATTTTGATATCGTAAATTACGTACGAAAGGACACCCCGTAATATATCAGTGCGTTCTGTGACCTTTTTTTGTTTGTTATTGAGTTTCTGGCTTTGCCAGATCGGATCCCGAGATGGCTTTATCATCGATCTATGCTCTGAATAGAAACACCTGTGGATGAACTTTTGATTTTAATTATGAATGGAATAAATTCATCAGTTTTTTTTCAGTATTAAAAAAAACAGGTCAGTGGAAAATACTATGAATATTTGTTCCGCAAAATTTTAGCTTTCCACGTAATAATAAAAGAATGTTCCGGCTTGATTTAATTGATTGAAAAATTGACTGAATAAATCGCGAGTCGTGTTGAAGTTTGACGTGATCTATAATGATAGCCTACAGAGGCAATAATTCGTTTGAATTCTAGCGTTTACTACAGATTTCCACAAACACGCAATTCTACGATTAACCATTGGAGCTGAACATACATTCCTCCAATGTTTTGTACAGGACATAGATTCAAACATGAACGTGAAATAAATCGATCCGAGTCAACTTTTTTTCAATTCACCTCGCATTTTCGACACATCCAACACATGTCCCATAGCCGGGGAATGCACACACTGAAAAAAAAAACATGTCACACACAAAAAAGGCAAAAAAACGGCGTAAAAAGTGTTAAGTAAACGCTTTTAACACAGACACGCGGCTGTTTTCCATGTGTATATTTATTTACCGAACGAACGCACCCTGTTGACATGGTCGGAGGCCCTCAAACCACCCGTGCAGAGCTACCGTTTTGAAATATTAATGGCCAGATCAGTAGTTTCTTGTCATACACGATAAGGGCATGTTTAAAATACACTCGAGGACGTGTTAAAATCACGTCCCGAGCCCGAAGTGGTTCAACATCGACGGGAAGTTGTCAAAGTCCCGAGCAAACAACATCCTGCGCATGTACCGACACAGAAACCCGTTCGCAGGATCGTTTATTTATTGTGGATAAATTTTTAAGCCCTTATAAATTGTATTATATTTTCATATGTGTTAAAATACATTTTTAATTTTTTTTTTGTTTCAGGTGCGGTGTTGAAGAAACTTTGATGCTTTGTCCGGAAAAATACGCGATGTCAATTAGTGATTGGATCAATTATTAAATATAGTGTTAATCAATTAATTTAGTGATTATGAGGTGAGAGTAGTGTATAAGGACAAAAAAAAATACCATCAAAAACAACATGGATATGAAGAGAAGACATTTAATAGCCATAATAATAGCAGTGAAAATATGTTGGGGTAAGTTTTTAAATTAATTAATATTTTCTTTTCGATGCGTCTAAAACACGTCTGCATGATCATAAATTCCACGAGGAGCAAACGCTCGTATATTATCCTATCAAAACACCATAAAATGCACCATAATAAACGTAATTTTTCATAATGGGAAAGGTTCTCTTCTCCGTTTATCGTTTCAGCTCAGAAAACATTAACCTGAACTATAAAATTCGTTTGTGAAAGGTGCCGTTTTCGAAAAATTTTCAACTATTTATTTTCTATCATATGAATTGAAATTAAAATCAAATTTGAAAAATTATATTAATGGTTTGAAACCATAGTTATATACAGTGTAATAGTAAACCCGTTTAGGATAAATAGCATACCTACATATCGGTCGTGGTGTTCTTACTATTTCTAACTTCGACGTAAAGTTCCCGCTCAAATGGCGTTTATTTCGTGAATTAAATTAATGCCCCACCTTCATTAATTGTTTTATCATAAACTTATTTCAATACAAATGCGGGACTAGTTTTCCTATTGAAATTTGAACCGTAGATTATACTCAACGAACATAATAGGCGCACTCAAACGATCACCTGCATATCGAATTGTCTTAACCCTAATTCAGTTTTTGGGTGCTGTACCGAAGTAATAATTATATTTAACTTTTACTTGCATTGACTAGTAAATAGATCTTCCGAAAATTAAGTATTTTTCTAATAACAGAAAAAATATTTTCTATTAAAATTTACAGCACATAAATCGAAATTAGGATCTTATTCAATTCTACATATCATTTATTCGAAACGTTTATCGGACGCGTTAAAAAAAAATCTTCGGAAACCTCTCGAATTTACATTATTCACCCATCACATGAGGGTTAACCGTTCCCAAACAACCCTTTTACACTCGAATTAAATATAGAAGCGGCTCGTTAGACACCGAGCGCACCCCAGGCAAACATTTAAAATTTTTCCGCCACATTCCTCCTTATCTTCAGATACTATATCCGTATTTAGTTATTTTCCTATGAGCGTCCATAACGACTCTTATGAGCATAAGAATGCACAAGTCGCGGGCAATTTGGTCCTAACGACCCGAGAGACATATACCCGTCTTCGAGCAGCGTTTCTTAAATCACTTTCCGAAAGCGTCATCATCGAATAAATTCGATGAAATGTTGACATTATGATCCACTTGTGTTCTATGACCGAGTTTTTTGAGAACGTGTTGATAAAGTTATAGATTTTTTCACTGAACGGTTATGATTTTTTTGATTTATCGTGATCGGATCGTCGGTAGTTCAAGTACCGAAGCGTACTTGAATTACCTACTTGAAGCAGTAGGTGAGACCAATTGAACATTTTTGAGGTTTGAAGTACAGTTGAACCTTTATTATCCGAATTGACTAAAAAAAATTATTATTTTTTTAATTAGCAGATTTTACGATTTTTTTACATAACACGCATTCGAAAATTTACTAGTACGTAACAAAATTATTCAGATTCATAACAGACTCATTGTCAAATATGAGGGTGATCAAACTAAAAACACCCAGGACTTTTATTTTAAAAAAAAAAAAAATGGAATTGTTATCTTCTCACAGATGGCGTTAAAAATATGACTTCATTGTCGTTAAAAATGACTTATTATCTTACTTGGAAACCGATGAATACATTACTATAGTGATTTTTTGTTACGTTTATAAATTTTGCTGGTATCAAAAAACCAAAAATAATAAAAACAAACAGGCAGTAAATGCGTTTAAAAAATACATATCAAAAATTTTTATAAATAATTTAATTTATTTTTTAATAAATTCATAATTTTTATTTAATATATTTGTTTTAGATTATTTGTATGTTTCGCTATCCAGACCATCTCAATCCCCGTTTAGTACAAATAATATTGCCTACTGTAACAGCAATTAATAAAATATATTAATATTAAATTAGATTACAAAGGCAAATTTTAAATTCTCATCTTCTCAATAATTTTTCATTGTGCTATTTCAAGGTTGAATGCTCTAATAGATTTTGACCAGTTTTTAACTCATATGATCAATTTAGCCGAATATTTTTTGATTAATCAAATAATCAGTTTCTTTACAAACAAATCTGAAAAGGCCAACAAACACTTATCAATAATACCTAAAAATACGAGTACTTTTCGTGAAAACGGAGACGTCACCAGGTGTCTCGCATGCACCATAGTGATTGACTGCGCCGATTACGCTCCAGCCCTTCAGGTCCTGTCTTTCAGGTGTGCCCTTCCCTCCGAACCGAACCTCCAGGATGGTTTTCACCCTTTGTTCTTGGAGACCGCCACCACTGGCAACAAATAGATTATCTTTATAGCGACATATTTCACGTTCTTGCGATGCGCGGTGCGGGCGGGATGCGTAAAAGAAAACGTCCCCGACGGCCATATTCATTTTTCAAAGGATCTTTATCGACCGTAAAAAATTACTTCGGCTCAAATATAAAAAAAATATAAATGCATAATGCCCGAGGACGTTTTTGCACAAGAAGGTATAAAAACGATGCGAAAGTTGAGCGTTTTCGAAAGTATGCAGTCGAATATTGTTACCATTTCTGATAATCGCATTTACGATTCGGATCGAAATATATGTCAATACATACGCAGAATACAGTTGTGCTGTATAATATGTAATGTCAAATTTATTTATAAATGCGATGGTCGTAAATTTAAAACGGCTTTTATCTCACACGTTTCGCAGCGCTATTTAAAACACAACAACCGCTCATAAATTCTAAGCATTAAGTATAAACTGCGCTTTGTGAGGAAAAAAGTGAGATTCACTTTGGCTTTTTATGAAAATTGCCCGAATATATTGCGGGCGTTATAAAATTATAACACGTTGTTGGCACATGTGCAAAGCGAAATGTCAGTTACTCACATCACATACGCCAAGTTATATTATGGCATATTTATGCAGTTCAAAACGACAACATATAATATTTTGTTTCGGGCATTAAATAAGACGAAAAGCGAAATTATCAATTTGATTTCTGCAAAAGTTAATTGATATGTTTGTTTTATTCAAAAACTAAATTTTCATATTATAATAGAATATCAGAATCGCAGAAATTTAACGATATTATACAAATATATTGTGAAGATCGTATTTTTTTCTTATACTTCTATTTTCAGAAGACAAATATGAGACGTGATAATTACTCTTTTGCAGGCCAACCCTGTAACAGCCTGAGCTTTTAGGGGTCGACACCTTTCCCCTTCAAACCACCCCACTTTCCCTTTCTGCGTGCAACTTCCTTAATTTGTTGTTAACCCACCCCTCACTTTTCGCCGCATTCTTTCCGTTTAGCCCGTACACGTTGCACACGAGAAATTATGTCGTTATTCACGATTTGAGGGGGTGTTGTAAAAGCTTTAGGATTAACTTTTTTCTTTCCTCGTGGATGCCTCAGCTAATCTCGAATATCCTTTTAATTATAACTTGTAAAACACTCCGCTAACTAGAGGTTTATTTTAATCGCGAAAAGGGATTGAAGAGATGTTGGAATTAATTTTTTGATAAGGCGTCATAATTGAATATAACTTTATCGTGTATTTTTTAAATCTGTGAAGAAATTGGCTTATTACAAAAACATGATTAATTGATTATTTAAATTTATGGTGCTTGTTATTAATATTACTTACATCATATACCTTTGATGTTTATTTAATTAACAGTAAAAAATCTGATATCATCTGGAAATGTTTTCTTGTCACATAAGAAAAGTTAATATTTATTGAAATAATCTCATATTAGTGCTAAGTGCTAATATGAAATGTATCATGCAGAAAATGTATGATAATAAAAAAACATAATGAACTTATTCAATTATCAAACTGCCACTCATGTCACATAATGACGCAATCCCGCAAAATGAAGAAATTACAACGTCGACACACGTATGCAATCAAACAGCTATTAATCGGTAGTTCGCACTACACTATGAAGCAGGCGGAAAAAAAATAAATTAATGGCAACTGTCAAAGGAAGTGTAAAACGGCATCCGACACGCAATAGTGTCATTAACTCGCTTGCATGTCGGGGCTATTGCAAGTGCAAACTGCAACCGGGAGAAGAAAAAATCCCGGGAATTGCAAGCCTGCCATTAAATGATCGATATCGAAACATTGGGTGGTTTTCAGAAATAATTTATTACACATTGCAAAATCGCATGGTTAAAGGGCGAATCAATCAAACGAACCGTCAGCGATCACGGAAGCTTTCCCACACAAAGGTTGTGAAGATATCAAACAAACAAAATCATTCGAAACATTAAATCTTTTATACATAACAGTGAATTTAGTTCGAATGCACATAATTCATATCTTTGATTTATTTATTTGTTTAAGGGAATTTGAATAACGAGCGTCGATTTTCTATGTGGAATTACGGGCTTGTTCGTTTGTGCGCGATTGCGTGTCCTTTTCTAGACTTGCGTATCCTACACAGAGGGTTGCCTTGTTTAATTGACGGGGTAGTGAAGAAATTGTTCTACGGGGACCGCTCGAAAGAAAACGTTCGTGCGTTTAAATCTCGTATGATTTATGAACGCGGTTTGTTCTTTTGAGGGGACCGATACGAGCGAAAACAGGAAAATCGTAGTTTGTTCCTATTCAATTCAACGCAGTTTTATTACGCCTCGAAATCATGCGATTAATATATCACAATTTTCTAAGCGTGAATTATTACTGGGATTAACCAAATAAAATAATTAATAACTTGAGCGTGCTAAACTTATCAGACATTGGTAATCCGGAAGTTATAATTGAATGGATTATCTGATATTCATAAATTGTTCGACAAAAGATTCTTCAATATTCAGTTCTTGATAAATTAATTTCTTATAATCACTTTGTAATGAAGATTTATGAAAAACAAACCCATAACTAACAATAGAACCGTAAGTTTTTTTCTGGAATGGATATTATAATATTTAAGTACTTCAATATATGGTAAAATTATTCAAAAATGTATATAAAACGTTGTATTTAACAAAATAGTCAACTGTTTACATTGCTATTTTATATTGTTTTTGTGAATCTCTCAAAATCCCTTTCTATTGCGGTGGTTATATTTCCCTCTGCCCACTACAATGCTCGATATAACATAGTATAAAGTGCACGATGTGAAAACGCACAGGGAAAAGCATAAAAGAAAACTCCAAAAAATTATATTATATTCTTTAGAACATTTAGGGTTCGTGCATAGATAACGTACACGTGTTTTCACTACGAGTTTTAATAAAACTTGTATTGCTCAATAAAACAACGTCCCCCAACGTAATATTCAATACGTAAACGTTCACTACGCACGTGCATAAGCGGACATTTTTACGATTATTAACGTTTTAACAAAATCGTGCACATTTATCATGTTTGGGCACGAATTTTGACTGCATCTAAGAAAGAAAAATTGAACGAAAGTACACGAAAGCGGCAGTAAAATTCTGAAAATGTTTTTCATATTTGAATACTTCGCGCATCCGGCAGTCAGACAGACAACTTGAAAACTGCATTTAAGCTCGCCTCGTAAATTTCTCCCGAAACATTTGTGAAACGAAAGCTCCCACTCCCGCAGGAGAGAATCTCTACCCCCCCCCCTCCCCCTCATCCTACGACTTTTTGTGCTTCGGCTGAAAAAGAACGAAGAACTGGGGATGACAACCCGTGGTTTTTGAACGTCTTCCAAGGCGACATCAGCCCCTTCTGTTGCCAAAGGAAAGACACTTTAATCGAGGAGTGTTGATGCAATAAACTGTCTGCGAAACTACAATGTCTCCGAGGACTTTTTAATGGACATGTCGATATTGCTGAGCATATGGTTTTATATCTTATATAGTAATAGTTTATGATGCTGTATAATAATTTAATTCATATTTTTCATTGCGAATATCTTATATATGTTTAAATAGGCAACGGAAATTTGATATCGTAAAGTTTTTGAATATCAAGTATTTGATACTATTGAACGTTGGCAAAATTAAAGCCAACAGATGACATATTTTGTTATTTATCTTCGGAATATTGAATCCATGAATATGCATTCAATCTCATGAATAGTTTACTTGTCATCGCCGTAATATTATATTACACAACTTTGAAATTGGGTCAAACTTTAACAATTGGGAAATCTAGATACTCGGTATATACTTTGGTTTAATTACAACTATTTTAAATTACTCAACTTATATTAAAATTTACTTTAAGCTTCGGTGTATATTTATTGTTCGGGATATCGAATTTTATAATTGAAAAAATTTAAAACTATCAGTTTTGAAAATGCTTTTACTACGAAAAAGCTTTTATCCTAATAAAGGCAACAATGCGCTTTTAATACATAAAAGTGAACTAAAATTTGCAACGAAAACGCAACTATGTTTGCACTTACGTAGGCAAAGTGGACGATTATGCACGATGCAACTAGAGCAAAAACTGCACGCGATTACACTATATTTTTATTGTATATTTTGTTATACGAAAATTATATTTACACAAAAGACTATTAAACACTAAACGACCCGTTTATGATAACATAAATCATCCTCGACTTAATAAAGCATTTCTGTGAAGCGCTTTTCGTAATCTCGCACAGTCAGCATAACTTATTATTTTTGGGATGAAGAATTAAAATTTACAACTTTGAAGTAAGCAAATTTCATAAAAGCTATTGAAATTGTGAGTTATAATTTTTATGTCCCTAATTTGTAAACCTAAGTTTTTTATGCGAAACTTAAATCCCAGAGAGGAGAAAGGAGCTGAAAATCCTAATCCTCCATCAAACGAGATTCGCCCAAATAATGCGTCCACTAAAAGTCAAGTTTCTTGTTATTTGGTACCCCCATCTGGAAGAAGAAAGCCCCTGCTCTCACCGACGCCACTTTCATACCGCCTTTTTACTTTCTTACATTATATATAGAGTACGTAGAGGAAAAAATAGGGAAAAGCATCTGGCTGAGTCCCCGTCGTTTTATATTCATACCGCAATAAGAACTGATCTCCTATAAAAAGGAAAACTTTCGGTGCCTCATTTTTCCCCAGGATGGGGGTGGACGGGTGGACTTCAGGAAAAGCCTAGCACTCTGGATAGGAATTTTCTAAAACCCTCCCCCTCTATAGCTGGCCTGTAATAACTGGAGATTTTCTTAATTAAATCACAGGGTGGTTATTTATTTGACCGCGTTTCGAATCGGACGGGTCGTGTAATCTACCCGAGTTCGCTACGTTCTGCAGAATTTATTTTTAATTCGTTTGTCGTCGTTCCAAATTAATTTTTGTTCCGTGTTATTATTGTAGAATATAATTCAGTTTTATGGAAATTTAATAACGTTATATAAAAATGAAAATCTTGTGACAGAATATAAACGAAATATATTCTCATATGAAACAACCGCATCGACACAGCAAAACATGTTCAGTATTAATTTTTGCGGCTTAGCACAATCAAGCATAACGACGCTCGCTCAGCTTAATTTCTGAAACTATCCATAATATTTTACAGCCACTTAACGCTAACACGACTCATCAAGTCTTTGATACATTGCCTTAATAAATAAGGCAACACACATACAGCGAGAAGAGCTTCGATGATGCTCCTCGTTCATCATCCCATTAAATATATTCACGCACAATGCACAACCGAGATTAGAGCGAGTTTACATAATATGCGGAAAACGGATTCTCTCACTGTCTAGTATCCATGTCCCATAAAGCTGGAATGGAGGGCTGGCATTGTTGAGGTTGTTGTCTTCATTGCGCTCCGGGGAGTGATTCGCATCCAGACATCAACGTCTTGTACACGGGCACATAACTACCGCAAGCCAAACTCTTAGCAGAATGCTACCAACAATCGTACACATTCTTAGAGGGCTTCGGGTTCGGCGAAGGGCGGTTAACTTACTTTACCCGAAGCGACGACCTTATCGCGCAAAGTTATTTCGGTGGTAAAAACGGTGGTCGTGCGAGAGTGGCATGAGAATTGCCCGCACGTGGGACACTTTCGCTTTGTAACAAGACGAAGTTCGTTTTGAATAATTAAACTTGTTCATTTGACGAAATTTGTTTAATGTAAAATTTAAAAGAATCGGATTTTTTCTTTCAATGAATGCTAACTATGTTCATAAATTCGTGGAATTTATCAGATAAATATTTCATTATAAAAAGCAAAGTGATTACTTGGATTTGAATATTTATTAGAAACGTGCAACTATTTATAATTATTCATGGTATTTCATGTAATCTCATACCGAACGTCTCTAACTTTAGCTCAAACTATACTTCTCTAAATAACATTAATAATAGTCGAACAAGTTTCATCTATTTCTCTCAAATCAAAATATAATTAACTCACCGTGAATTTAATTTTATATAAAAAAAAATGAAAGCATTGTGCAATATATTTTGAAGTTTCATTATTTATGGTTTCTCGCAGTCAAACTCGAAAGGAAATTTTATTTTCGAGTACATCTATCACTAAACCGAATACGTTTACGTGAGCATAATGCATATTTTCACTATCGCCCTGTCGATAGCAGTCCAAGGAGACCTTCGAGAGGTGCTCCTAGCTAGACGTCTACCCTCTCACGTCGAAGAATAGAGGACCTCGGGTATCCGAGTATTCGAGTGTTATGCACACATCGTCCAGCAATAGAAAGAGCACCTAAAATCAGCTGGTGCATAGATGCGATTTGCATTCAATAATCCCCAAAAGAAATCGTTTTTTTTCCGTCGAAATAATGCTAATCGTTTTTGCAGGATATGGCCAAGAAGTTCCTCGGCTATTAGAACAACCATCTGATATCGTGGTGGCGAGATATCAGCCTGCCACTTTGCAATGCAGTGCCGAAGGAGAACCTCCACCTGTAATCACTTGGTTCAAAGACGGGGTTGCTTTGATACCGACTGTGAGAAGGGTTATTCTTCCCGCTGGTGGTTTGTTCTTTTTGAGAACAAGTCATGCTAGGAGGGATTCCGACTCTGGTGTGTATTGGTGCGAAGCGACTAATCAGTACGGAACGGCGCGAAGTAGGAAAGCTAATTTTCAAGTTGGAAGTGAGTATGGTTAAAATTTAATTGAATTATTATATTAATAGAGATTATTTGGATTAATTTGTTAATTATTTTTAGTTTTGAGAGACGAATTTCGATTAGAACCAGCTGATACTAGATCGGCTGCTGGTGATACAGCTTTATTGGAATGTTCACCTCCTCGTGGTACTCCTGAGCCGACAGTTGCATGGAAGAAAAATGGACAACTGCTTGAACTCGAAGGAAACGATAGGTATGTAAAAAAAAATTGTTTACTTGAAAACAAACTTTATATTATTTTAAAACAATTGTTTTTTTTCTATATAGAATGTCTATCGTGGATGGAGGAAACCTCGTTATACAAGATTTACGAACTTCCGATGATGCTCGTTATCAGTGCGTTGCAAAGAACGTAGTTGGAGTAAGAGAATCTTCAATTGCTCGACTGAAAGTTCACAGTAAGTTTCCGCATATCTCACTTCATAATTAATAAACAACCGCGTTTTCTCAAGCAGAAAACTTTCGATGAAAACTAGATTTTGAAAGTCTTCATCGTAAAATAATCAATGAATTTTAGTTAACCTTACGTAGCAGACATATAAAAATGAAAACATGCCGCTGTAAAATTTCGTATATAGTGTATGAAGGTTTTCCCCCGACAGTCGTAAATATCAGTTTTTATTATTTTTCTTTTGCTTCTCACTACCCGTTACGTATTTTAAATTTTACATATGTAAATAGAGGATTTGAAATTTTCATGCATTCGCTTCTCGAAAATAGAAATAAACTTTCCCTTGCGAAATATGAATTCAAATTTAAACTACAGTTAAAACTGCACGATTATACATTCATATAACATCATACATGTCGAACATAGAATACGATAATATCACCGTAATCATCCCCCATTCTCATAATAAACACGCTCATATCTCAATTAACACAACGCACTCACAAATCATCCTAACTGAAACGGCCAACCCTCCCGCAGGTCTCCCTTGCAGAATTAACATCCACCCCCATAACGAGTGCTCGATGATTTCAGTCAAACCGTTCCTGATCTCTGGCCCGGAAGACACGACCGTGCTGACCGGAACTACAGTCACATTCGAGTGCCGGGTAGGAGGAGATCCTTTACCGGATGTGTTGTGGCGTCGGACTGCCGACAATGGCAACATGCCACTGGGACGAGTCCGTATCCAGGACGATAGGAGCCTTCAGCTGGAATCAGTCACCCTCAACGATGAGGGTGAATATATATGCGAGGCTGACAATCCTGTCGGGACGATATCGGCTAGGGGAAGATTGACCGTTCACGGTAAAGTATTATTGATTTGATACATTGACACAAATTTCTTCACGAAGTAAATTTTTGGCTTAATTCGAAATTAAATCTATAGCTCTACCGGTGCTTCAAGTAAAACCAACAACGCAAACGATCGAAGAAGGAGATGATGTTCAATTTGAATGTCACGCGAAAGGTACCCCGAAACCTAAATTGCATTGGTCTATAGAAGGAAATAAATCGTTGATTTTACCCGGAACGACGAGAGGAAGATATTCGGCTTCGCGTTTGAAAAGTGGTGATTCAATATTCACGATTAAAAATGTTACGAAAGAAGATTCGAATTTGTCTGTGATTTGTTTCGCTATTAATCTCGCGGGATCGGCTTTGGGAAAAGCTAAATTATTAGTGACGTCTGAAAGTGAACGGCCGCCACCTATAATAATAATTGGACCTTCGAATCAAACTTTATCTCACCGGTCGGTGGCTGTATTATCGTGTAGTGCTGAAGGAAAACCAGAGCCGATTATATCGTGGTATCACGATTCGAACCCAGTCAAGCAATCGGAAAGAACCCAAGTGAACGAAGGAGGCACTCTAACTATCAAAGACCTAGACGAGCACGACAGCGGTCTTTATACGTGCGTCGCTTCATCAAAAGCTGGAAAATCTGTATGGAGTGCTACTCTAATGGTGGAAACTTCACCACCTAAAAACTCCGTTTATATAGGGACTGCAGATGTCTCGGCTTTGCCTGGTCCTCCTAGCAGACCCATGGTGACGAACACGACCGAATCCAGTGTTACTTTGACATGGACGAAGAATAATAAAATTGGATCGTCTACTTTGGTGGGATACCAAGTGGAAATGCTCGGCGGCAAGTACGACAGTTGGACGGTTGTGGCGAGGCATTTGGAACAGTCCGTGCATACCCAGACGGGTTTGTCTGCGAACATGCGATACTTGTTTTTAGTGAGAGCTGAAAACTTCCACGGCTTTTCACCGCCGAGTGCCGTGTCAGAACCTGTGTATTTAGGAGACGAAACTGACGAGTTTCCTTTCAAAAGACACGGAGAGTTGTCGCTCATGGTCGAGGCCAGAGCCAGTCTTCAGAGGGAGGAAGTAGTCAAATTGACGGAAGCTATCCCTGTTGATTCGACTTCGATAAAGCTTGTATGGAAGGTTTGTTGAATTTGTGAAAAATTCCTGCTGTAATAAATTCCGTTCGTATTCTCATGTATGAATCTTATTACGTTTTAGACGCTGAATCCGATCTATCTGGAAGGGTATTATATTTACTTTCGTCCTCAAAGCAACGCTAATCCTTTGAACAACGAATACAAAGTGATATCCGTGCTACATTCTGGAGATACTTCGGCTTTTGAGATAAACGATTTAATGAAATACACAGAGTACGAATTTTTCCTTTTACCCTTCTACAAAGACATCGAAGGAAGGCCTTCGAATCTGCGGATCGCTAAGACGCTCGAAGACGGTGAGTTTCAATTTCATTCACGCACGCGTTTTAAATGTACTTTTTCCACGTCACGCTACATCAAATTGATTTTTTTTCTACGAAACACTTTCAATATGAAAATTGTAACAGTCGAACCTTAATCGAATTTTTGATTAATTACATCCAATCGCCTTGAACATATCAGACACTCGATTCATTTCCACAATTGAAACATATCGATTCATAGTTTGATTCAACCATAACGAAATTTATGAAATGAAAATGTAATTATCTGACAAAAAAATATTCGACATTTAAAATATATTTATTCTTCATCGAATCGAATAAAATTTTTGAATTGAAACCAACAAAACTTCACGTCGTAATTCCATCATAATAAAAACAACTATCGAACTATTTCAAATCATTCAAAACCCTTTCCGAAACAGCACCAGACGCATCTCCGACCAACTTGGACGCATCTCGCATCAACTCAACGTCCGTGTACGTCATGTGGGACCCACCACCCTCAGGCACTCACAACGGGCTTATCCAATACTACAGGGTAGTGGTTAGGGAACAGGCCGAAGGCTCACCGGTGGTGTACAACGCAACCGTGTCTCTGTTGGACGTGGTCCCGTTGGGGGCCATCGTGGCAGGGCTCCGCCCCATGTCCACTTATCTGCTCCAGCTGGCTGCTGCAACTTCTGCAGGCGAGGGGCCCTACACCCCAGAGGCCACTCTCGTGCTACAGCTCCATGCTGATTCTAGTTCGAAGCTGTTAAATCCGTCGAATAGGTGAGTGTCGTTTTGTGATATTTGCATTTTCGATAAAAAATATTGTTGTTTATATATATTGTGAAATAGTAAATACAGCGTGTACTTTGGTGTCGTAATTTTTTTTATTTATTAAATTTTTTTTTGACAGAAACGGTATGAATCACGATCTGCATTCGGCTGTATCTAGCGAGTTGATGACGGAAACGTGGTTCTTAGCATTGTTGGGATTGATGCTTACAATAATGATGTTATTGTTTGCTGCGATGTTCATTGTTAGACGAAGACATCTTTTGATGAAAGAAAATGCGCTTCCTAGTCTTTATGGTATGTATTTTTTTATTCATTATTCAGTGATTTTTGTTCTTGAATATTAATCGTTTATTTAAGAATATGAAAAATTATTAACTTTAAAATTTGAGAATAATTTTCACTAACATATATATAATTTATGAAACGGTTTGAATCAAACAACACTGTATTGAATAGATTCGAGATCGACGAGCAAAAACTTGGTTAGCATAAAAGCTGCCATGGGTCTACCGAACCCAATTGGAAACGGATGTAAACAGGGGGGAAATATAAAAACCGACTCCCTTTTGTGGGTCAAAAGTAGACCGGACACTTGGCAAACGCCAGAAAAAGATTCATACGGTATGCCAGAATACAGCCAGGTGAACCCTCCGCAAAATCAACTGCCGGAATACGATAAGATCAACAATCAAAATATGCCCGACTACGCCGAAGTGGAAGCAGCTATGATAACCTTCAGGAAAACTGATTACGACGACAACGACACTTCACCGGCGGCCTATGCTTCTGTCACTTTAGTCCCGAGCCCTGGAAACAACACAGATCCACCTGTAAGTATTCAATTTTTCAATTCTTTAAATTTCTGTGTGACGATCTGTAGAATATGAAAATTTCTTAGGAATGGACGAATTACTACGCAAAGGACAACACGACGAAGAAAAACAACTGTCACGACGAAGATTTGTATCCGGCCAGCAACGGCGGTTACTTCAATCGAAACGTATTCAACGACTCGTATTTTTCGAATCCGACGAACTCGAACATATCAAAGTTCACAAACATTTCCCGTCCAAACGACAAATCGAATTTGTCGCTTCACAGTGAAAATGGAATGTCTGGATCCAAGTCTGCGCACACCACCTCGGCCAAGGACCACTCGTTCTCTTTGCCTCAGAATCGAATAGGTACTGTCAGGAGGCACCAGAAGCTGCGTTTAGCCAAATTCGAACCAGCTGATTGTGGAAATAGTGTAGGAAACGTAAGTGTTGCGAACGATACATATCACGGAATGAGAATGCAGGAAAACCCTACTTTCGGCCTAACAAAAAAGGGAGAGGAAGACGGCGAAAATTTTGCCATTAAACCAATGAAATTGTTACAACATCATTATTCCCGTCCCACTAATCTGAGGACGTCTCCTTTAGATCAAAATAATAGCCCTGTTTTTACCTCGTTCAAAACTAGGTACAAAGACCCTGAATATCACGCTTCAACTAGAAGCGAGCCAGGACACGAGGCCTAAGTTTTTATCGATATAATTGTTGCCACATTTCAGCCAAATATTAGTAAGTAAGACGAATTTGTTTTAATGTTGTAGATACGCGAATGTAAATATTAGATATTTATGAGGCGAGAGTCGAATTGGAAAGGTTGTCGCGCAATAATCAAAAGTGATAATAGTGTTAATTCGTTGGATAGGATGCCTAAAATATAATATAAAATAACATTATACCTATATCTATACGAATTGTTTATACTGTGCTTGAAATCTATTACAGTGAAGTTGTAAATATGAACCAGCTTACGTTGAGCAAAATATCTATTATCGTACATATCCATTGAAAATCTTTTTTATACTATTATTGTGTATATTTTACATATTTAATAAAATATACATTTTTATATCAAAACTGTCGACTTTCATTTTACCATATTTACTATGCAAGAAATTTTACTCAATAGAGATATGAATTTTTCATAAGGAATTCCATCAAAAATTCCCGGAATAATCTAAAGAGGAGCTATCTGAGAAACCAAAGAGTTTGCTTTGTTATTATACGAAAAAAATCGACTACGAATTTTATCTACCAAAATGAATACTGATTGACATCGTTTAATAGAAACTAGATCAAAGATATTTGACCGTACCTAAAGCAAAACCGATCGAGCTGATTTATTACTTTCGTGAAAAATAATTGACGATCAAAGAACCAGTGAAAAATCGATTTAAAAATTATTAATTCACCCAAAAACCTTTCATCACGATAACAACCCCACAAAGGCACATTTACAAAACCACAAAAGTCGAGCTAAAAGTTGCTTTTCGGACATCGATCCGCATTAATCCCAATGATCTGACCAAGATGCAAGGAAATGCAGTCGTCTTTATGCAATTGGCTGTGGTGCAGTCGCGTGAAATGGGAATTGCACGGGGCTGTGAATCTACCCTGGTTTTGAATACCCACTGGGAAAACTCGTTCCCGTTTTCAAGGCTTAAATTCACCCGTGAAACACTTAATAGAAACCTCGTTCTCCTGTCGTGCTCCGCTTGGAACGAGCTTTTTGAATTTAGATTTTTTTGTATATGTCCCTTCTCCAGCGACAATCTGTCGCTATTGAGATACGCTCTCGAAAAATAAAAACTACTGCTTGCTATTTTTAAAAATGAGGAAGCTTTAAAAAATAATAGATGTTTCGAATGAATCTTATATAAATTTTAAACTAGTTTCTTTCGAATTTTAATTAAAAATGAGTGTATTTAAGCTCGTGCGAAAATTAAGGTCTCCGTGATACTTAAATAAAAGTGAATATGCAGTGTTTGCTAAAGAATGTGAAAAATAAGACTTTATCAAATTATAATGTTATAAAGTAATTATTAATTTGATTTTATTAGAATACACTTATTCAAAATTTATTCATCCCATTTTTATTAATTATATGATCTTATTTCAAACCAAAGAATCTACAAAAAAAGTGGATTAACCAATAAATTTCTCAAATTAATTCAAATTTTTATCGCATGAAACCCATAAAACAGGCCTGGGCAGACTTTTTGGCTGGCGGGCAGCATTGAAAATTAAAAATGATCAAAGTACCACCAATATTTTTAATAAACATATTCACTGCCGAGAAATCCAAGATTCATTATAAAAAATTGAGTTTTCAGAATATTAACAATTTAATAAGATATGTGAATTTTTTTTCCTATTTCGCATTTTTTTAAATTTTAGATATAATTTTCGTTGTCAAATTATTAATATTGAGCCATAATTTGCCCAGACCTGCTATAGAACATCCACTACAATATATGATCTGTCTGAAACATCATCAAAAATCAAAAAATATTAATTATATAGTTATAGTAAGATTATTGAAAAATTCAAAACTAAAATCATCTATTACCAAATATTATAATAAAGTGACGCGCATTCAAAAACAGATCACCCACACCAATCAAATCCAGCCACCAATATAAACCGGCACTCAAAAAACTAAATCTACCACACTTTCATATACACAAAACTAAAAAAAATTGAATCAAAATTTTCACAAAGCAACTGAAAAAGCTCCACTTTCCATGCACCCAACGCGACTACGGAGAACAGGGTGTCGGCGCGGAATGCGCCCGCTCACAAAGGCTAATTTAATTGCATTGTATTCCATTAAGTCAATTAACGTACACAAAGTGTGTACAGCCACCTCAAAGTGAAAGCTTTCGGCCGCACGCTTAATGCAAGTCGAAACCTCGCCAATAAACATGGACGGTGTTATGCGCGTGTCCTGGCTGTGTCAATTTGGCGATGGCGCGCTGTTCGGCGCTGTGGTTTTTCGAATTTTTCAACGTGAGAGTGCATCAGAAAGTTATTTGATGTGGTTTGGGTACTAGTGGGGTGTATTTTGTTGATTTTGGGTTTGATTGAATTGAAAATAATAGATACTGAGGGCTTGATATCGAGTTGGAAAATTCAATATTACGAATGACCTTTAGAGATTAATTTTTCGTATATGAAATAAAATTCTATATAGAAATATCATGGATATTTGAAGTATATAAGCTTTTGTGGTATTAAATTGCACGTGCGATTGACAATAACTACTTATTATAGAGCGTTGGTCACTATTAAACTCAGATTTTATACCACAAAACCAAAAATTTATTTTCCTCTGTTAAATAATTGGAAAATCTTTTCTACAAAATATGATACATTTCTATTTTTAATTTTTAGAAATTTAAAAATATCTATTTATGTCATCTTTAGCAACCCTTTTTAATACGTAATTACATTTTATACGAAATATAGAAAAAATATATTGGACGAACGCAATTTCACTCTCCACCCCACACAAATACCAAACGCTATAAACAACGCGCACGTTTACGCATTGTTGTGATACTTATCAACGATTTCAATACACAACCCCCGTATAAAGCCGTATATACTTTCATCGTACAAACGAAAGAACATTGAAAAATGATTAACAATATCCCAGCCATCAATACGTCCTCGCACAAAGGATACACGCCCGTTGAGGGCCTCGAAATAAAAGGGTTTCTCGTACGATTGACCGGAAGCCGTTTACCATATGACTATGGCGATCGTTTTGAATTATCGGCATTGCTTTATTAAAATCTCAACGAGACGGCTGTTGGGTACTTGAAAAGTTCAATTTAGCATAGTGACGAAGGGCTGTGAGTGCTGGCCGCCCTTATGAAATTTGTTTGACGACGCAAATGTTGAGTGAACGCTCGACTTGCGCCAATTTCACCAGTTTGACTCATCTGATAGTTAATTGTTGCATATTCTTATTGTTTTATTCAGGTTTCGATTCGATTTAGTTCTGATTTGTTGATTTTATGAGTGTTTTTCTATGATGCTTGATGAGCAATATGAGATAGTCACATTTGAAATCATATTAAACAGGATATTTTTTTCAAAAATTTATACAAGATAATATAAGTTAATTGAATCACGCACTTTTATATTTTAATGTCAAATAATCACACATACACACATCACTCCATCAAGTCTAAATCCCGAAATATCACACTCAAAATACAATACAAAACAGAAAAAATACCACAAAAAGCTCCCTTCATTCAAAACTGCTATGACATCCGTCTTCTCGTCCCGATGATAAATTGAAACATCTCAAGCGAAAGCGTACAAAATTTAGATTGGCTCAAGGAACGCATATCCCGCAAGGTGGAGGCGATCGTCGAAAACAAAAACCTCGAACGAAAAAATGATGGATGAGGCCCCGGCCATAAATAATTCATACGTTTACTTTTCAAATATAAATCTCCGAAGGCTTTTCCGCGGTGCGAGAGCCTCCTTCTTTCCTTTGACACCCGAAAGTCGAAAGTTTTGCGAATTAATATCGCACGGGCGAACGGAGAGCGGCTTTCCGTGCAGACAATGAGATTCCGCGAGTATTCTTCGGAGCTCCAGATTAAATTTAATGCGTTGTTTAATATAAATACGAGACGATTGTAGCGACGCGAAAAAGGCTTATTCGCGGAAAATTCGCCGTGAAAATCGTCCGGGAAAGTTTCGCGTTGTGTACATACGACTTTGTGTGACGACCGCCGCTTCGCGTGACTGAAACTTTGGATCTTACGAGTAAAATGCACATATATTTTTTTTATATACGACATAAATAAATACGACCACGTACTTAAAACAAATATAAGTAATTGAATATTTTAACATAACATCGAATAAGCTGCACCACTTAAATCAACTGAAGTATTAATAAGCTGTCGACGCACTCGTATGCAATTACGTGCAATCCACATCCACCATCACTTTTCAAACGCGATTTACCACAACTGCACATACACAAAACACATGCCTTTCCATATACGAATAAACGTGAATAATGTGAACTATTTATTATGAAACTCGGCACTGTCATAGCGGCGTAAAACCACTACCATATATTGCACTTATACGCGAATGAATTTGTCTAGGAATCGTATGAAAGATTTTCGTGTACATCATGTCACGAAAATATGGCATCGTCCCGCGGTAAACGCTGGCACGGTTCCCCATAGCCATGACATAAACAAGACCGCCATGAATAAAATAATCGTAAAGCATCGACAGAAAATGCTGTATTTCGACACGGTGGGCGCGGAAGCAGTCGACCATATATCAACAACGGGACGTCATCGACGTCGATGTGTATCTATTCCATTAAATGATTTGAAAAAAAAAAACGAAACCCAAAATAGACGAAACGTCAAAAAATATCAGTGGTGAAGAATGGCTTTTGCTGAAACTGCTAGGTACCTCAGGTATAAAACATCGATACTTATTTTGTATTGAATGTAATAAAAAGTTTTTTTGATTTATTTTTCAGATTGAAAAATATATATTATAACTGCGTCTTTTTTATATCATCATTATGTGTAGTCTATACATGATCTACTTTAGAAAAAAAATTATTTTATATTCAACAGAAGCTTAAGATTTTTATCATTAATTCAAATACTAATAATCATCAATTGTCAAATCAACCAACATATATATTATATATACAAACTTCATATTTCAAAGCTTCTATAATCACTAAAACGGATACATTCATACAAAACTAAACCATTGATCTATTTTTAACATAATTCAAAATCCAAAATTTACACATGTGATTACATTTAAGCCATCACATCTAAAAATTCATTACACTCCCAAGCGCACAAGCACACTACCATAAAAATAACACCATAATCTCCAGATTATTCCTTTTTAAATTAAATTAAAATCTAACGGCACATTTCGCAAATCTGAGGGTGACTACACTTACTCAGTATCGTCCCACATTTCGTCCCCCAATACGAATAAATGTATGATAATGTGGCTGTTTGAGGGGCGACCCAGTGACACAGTCAAGCGCAGATGATTCCGCATTTATTTATAGTGGACATCCCTCTCGCAAAGAGACCATATATCATTTACCCAAATGACGCCTGTGGGGGACCATGAGTGCCGAAGCATGGGGTGACCATGCTTCGTCTTATTGCCAGCCCGCTAGTTACCCCGCCGCTTTGTAATGATTTTAGCTTTATAATTTCATTTTTTTATAATTTAATTTCGTTTTTGAAATTTATGATGTCGTTAATTTTTTTAATATCAATAAAAGGGTTGTAATTTGATTTTGAAAAATTTACGTTTCAGTCGAGGAAAAAATTTTTGAATTTCTTTACGTTTTTCTGTGATGAATAACGTATAAGTTACATATGGGAAAATAACTTACAAGAATTTACTTTAATATTTTAGTAATTTAGAATTTAGGATTGTATGAATTTTCATATTGTTATAAAATCATGGGTAAATATTTCACAAACTAATAATAATAATGATACATAAATTTAGTATCAAATGGTTCATAATTGAATTAATTATTTTTAATAAATTATTCTGTTTATGAATTGAAAAAAAATCTTAGAATTTTTTGAGCTCTCTTCGTACATACCGCTGAGGGCTTCTTACAAAATAGTACCAATTCCGTTAATCGAATTATCTCCAAAACAGTTACCTCTACGAATAAATATTATGATAAATATGTTTTTTGTTGGAAATCTTTTAAACTAAAAATTTGACTTTCAACATTTTTCTGTTAAAGTGACAGTTACCGAGATATTTACGAAAAACCGTTTTAATATTTGACCTTGCGTAAAATTTTATATTGACTTCTAATCAGCAGAGAGGTTTTGCCATTTTGCTAAGAACCGCAATATCAAACATCATACCAATATTTAGTTCGTTACCAATTTTCACGAAGCGATATCTAATATTCAACATCCACTGCTAAATTAAGATCTCTCCAATCCTCTCCAATTCCACCAATTATATTATCACAATCAAAATAACACTTAAACACAATACGAAACGGTTACTTATTGAATTACCAATTACGACACAAACAACACACTTTTCGACAACAAAAACAATCGCCCCCATTTATTTCCAAAAAAAAAATACCAATTAAAAAAAAAACTACACTCAACACATTCTCACCCATCCGAGCAGCAATCTCTCACCATTCTCGGATCGATCGAACCTCACCATCGGCATTGTCAATTGTTGCGCCGGATGCGGGGATTTCGACAGCATCGGAAATCCATTTGGACACAATGCGACCATAGCTACAATGGAATTAAGGAGATAAGCCACCATTGTCGGGTAATGAGCGACCCCGCAGATACTTTCCCATACCCGATCCGAAATAATTCCGGATAGTAATCTTCGAAATTTCCATGCGCACCCTTATCGCGATTATCGTATTGATTTCGTGACGCATCGGATCTCTCATATCGTCAATGAAGCGCGACACTTGTTATATCCTAATGGTTTCGGCGTCTGCAACTAACAGGCTCCCCGAGGACGAAATCCCTGCGGAATATTGGAGCTTCGTCCCCGAAAATATTATTCAAAACCGCCCCCGATATATTATGATAATTGCGCAAGATATGATGATTTATGCGCCGGCCAGGAAGCCGGCAATTAATTAGCTTTGCGCTTAAGAGATGTTTTTCTGGAAATTTATGCAGTTCAAGGTTCTCGTCTATTGTTCAAATTAAAGGTGTTTTTAACGGTAATTCGCTCCGTTTGTTCGAAGCGCAAGCTTTTAATTGCCGGTTGTAAATTGCGAAGCACGCTTGTATTCGTTTCTCGCGTTTTAATTGCTTTATAGTTGAGCAAACACAACTACATTAAGCGGTTATTAAATTAACCTTTAATACTGTATTAAAACCGATAGTTGGTGCTGCTGTGCGCAATATGCGCAGAGAATCGTAGAAATGCGGATGAGAATTGCTTTCATAATAATAATTGTGTCGATGTATTTTAATAACATTGAAACGCGACTAACATAATCAAATTATATACAATCATAACGCTTGTTTTGCATATAATAATGAACCGTATCAAAGCTTCGTTATATTAAACAAGCAAAATATATCGTCAGAAAAGCATTCGGAAATATCAAATGAATTTTTAATAAGTTTCAGTTATAAATTTCTCTTTGAAATTTAGAAGAAACTGTGAAGCACAAATATGATTAATCATGTTCATCGTTAATATTTTATAAATATAAATCGATAAAATATTTTATATTGAGAATATTAACTGGAAACGACGTCAATTCATCCGGTATACCGCTAATTGGACACGATCATTTGCAACGTGAAACTTAAGCGGCATTGAATTGCACCGGCAACTGGAGACGATGCACCGATGCAACGAAGTCCTCATCCCCTTATAGTTAATGTAAAAAGTCTACCTTTAATTGGATCCCATGGGAAGCAAAAGTCGTATACACACAACAGAATTCACGACGAACCTTCAATACAACATCACAATTTCGTACAGCGTATTATCGAACGATTCCGATGTAATTTGATCTTATATAAGAGTACGTTTGGGGAAAATGAATATAATTTTTTAATATAATATGAGGTTTTTGGTTTTTTTTTTTGAGAGAATATTTTTGAAATAATTTGGCTAGATAAACGTTATAAATGTGATAAATTTCACTGGGTAATTCGTTGAAATTAAACTGAAATAAAAACATATAGATGAGATGAATAGAAAGAAGTGAAGTATTAGATAGTATATTAATAAAAGGTCATAGAAAATTATAAAATTTGAACTTATAATATTAAAAGGATTTGTGAAAATCATTATTATAAGAAAAATAGAAATATGAAAAGAAATTGAAAGAAATCATATTGAAAAGTTTTTTTCTA
The DNA here is from genome assembly GCA_028571205.2 of Hydropsyche betteni. Lineage (NCBI taxonomy): Eukaryota > Metazoa > Arthropoda > Insecta > Trichoptera > Hydropsychidae > Hydropsyche > Hydropsyche betteni. The sequence goes on along the minus strand of JAOXNN020000065.1, from coordinate 691,010 downwards.
ATGCTTCCAAAAGTTTACCAGTCATCAATACTCTTATCAACAATTGATAATCAAAAATTATGTATTCAATCACTATCATCAATCAATAATTTTTAAAATAAAATTCGCATTCGCATATTAAATACGTTATATTAGCCGATTTCGATCAAATTTCGATGCGCACGCACACAAGAGCCAAATCCGGAATGTTTTTCGCCGGGTTAGTAATGTCAATATTGAAATTCGCTCCCCGGTACTATTTTGGATTAATTGTATTTACACTGCTTTGGCTTGCCGGTCCGTCGACATCAAAGGCAAAAGTGGGACGCTACGCAAACGGACAGAATAAGCGAGCGGTCGAATTAAAAAAGTATCTAGGTCTATGTACATTCCGCGCGAAAAAAATATTCGGCGAAAAAAAATACTCGGTGGCAGAATGGAGATTTGCGGATTCGAATTCTGTCATCGCCGAAAGTTTTTTTTGCAACGTTTCAACTTTTAGTTTGTATCGTTCGACCGAGTGATGAAAACCGCAAGCCCCGAATTTCTAAGTCGACTTAAAAAGTATTGAAGCTGAGTAGGTCGATTCGAATGGTATGACTTTGTTTTCGATTATTGTTTAAATTGAAAAAAAAAATTAAATAAATGAGTGATTTTTTATTTCGCGTGTTGGTGAAAGTTTAAAGCTTGCGCGTTAGATATACAAACATTGCGCTTTTGATCTTCTTTATTTACCTATCGTCAAAATTTTCACATCGTGCATATGTAAATATGATTCAAACGAAAAAAATATATAATATATAAATTTAGTATCTGGATATTTTTAGCCTATATATACACAAGTCTTATAATGAGTTATTATTAAACGTTTCATGTCTTTTGATTATTAAAACGAACATAATGAAAAATTATTTATAATCATCTCCGCATTCGTTCTATACGCTTCGAACAAGATTACACCAGCTTTTGCCGGATAAGAATTAAGCTTATGGTCTATCCATTGTAGACCTAATTCCGTGGCGTTTATCACAAGGGCCTCGCTCTTTAAATTAATTTAAGACCGACGAGGCTTTTGTAGCGAGTATTTTCTCAGCAAACACGACGACCGAGACGAAACGAAAAATTTCCCTCGCGAATTTTCCGCCGCCATTGTTTTCCGCTTTCCCCATACTAGCCCTTTCGCCGCTAATATCGAATATTGAGTCGTTTTAATATTACGCTCCTCGTTCGGTGCCTGGCACGTGAAATATTAAGTTTTTTCGGCCCTGTTCCTTCGCCAGGCCGATTCCAGTACTAAATATGTCTTCGAAGGAGACCGATGTGATTTCGAACGAGAAATTGTGTCGCAACTTTCGTAGTTAATTGAATATTAAACAGCATAAAAGTCGTCTCTGTGTGTCCGTGCCGTCGTCGACGGCGAAAGTTTTATCGGATGCCGTAAAAGGAACTTTGCGGCGGACGAGCTATTATTATGTATTCATACTGAGAAAGTTATAGCCAGAATCGTTTAGCGGAGTGTATCGTTTCGATTTATTTATTTTGAGCGTTGCGAATGGTAAATTAGAAAAGTTTCCAGCTGTGATAATGTAGCACAATTAACGGGGTCACGGCTCGTTCAATGAAGGTCCATCTATCATGTCTGTCTAACTTGGAACTCTTGTAGAGTCATTTCAATGAAGTGATTATTGTATTATGTTAATTACAAGTGATTTATATGATAATAGTATAAAAATTTGACCGATGACACCTCTCATATATATAATAGAAAAGTTAGGTTAGGTTTAAAAAATTTTAATATCGATTTTAAATCTAATTTTTTTTAAATACAATTTTCATAAATTATATAAAAAGATAAGAAATAAAAAAATGTTGTTTTCTATGTTTATCACAAAATTTTTTTTAACAATCCCAAATAAAAAAGTATTGTTAAAATTCCGAAACGAACTACTCCCTCGCAAAACGATCCATATTAAAAAACTTTTTCTAATTTATTCGCGTCTCGCAATATACACCGGATTTACCGCGACTCCTTTATGTCTCCGGCGCAAGAAAAACTTGCGTAATATGGAATTTATGATGCAATGCAGTTGAGATTGATTTTTCCACAATAAAACACACGAGACGGTGTTTCGAAGGCGCTCCAGCTATGCAATAACACAGGTATTCCGTCCAGCCAGACGCGCGCTTCGGATATGCGGGAATTTCAGCCGGAAACCGCAAACGCCGTCTGGCCATTTATTGCTTGGTTGTCCTCTGCGATATTCGATAGGCTTGCATATCGAAATATGGCGGTTTTTAATTGTTATGGGCCGAAAACGGCGCGCGACTAAGTGCAGATGCGCCTAAGTGGACGGGGAGTGTCGAGGGGTGTGCGCTTGCTCTTATAAGCGGAGGCATTCACGCTGAAATGGGATTTTTAATATGAAATGGGAATGGGGTTGAAAAGCGTGTGGGATAACGGCCGTTTTGCGTCTTAACGGCGGATCCTTAACGGACCCGTTTCTTCATAGATTTATGCTAGGAATGGCCGTCCGAGCTTGAACGTATTGCTGTTACGTAATCCTATGGATTTGATTGGAATTTGTATTATTTTTATGTGATCCGTTTAATTAAGATTATAAATATACTTATATGAATATTTAACATCTACATAATGCATTATTGAACTAAACCTTCCGGACACCATTGAAAATTCAAACATTCAAATATTAGTGGTAAAAGTGACTTTCGAGGATTTGAATACTGATATCTTTGCTAGCCAAATATTTTCATAAAATAAACATAATATTCATGTAAAGATTTTTGTCTGGAAACTTCAAAAGTGATATCAAATAAATATTATTTTAAAGAGAATTTCATGCATAATTCATTCATCGTGAGCAATGCTACTTGTTTTCTCAACTTTTGCAAAGTATGGATTTCAGTTCAGGAGCACTTTCCCTCTCGCGCAATCAGATTAGATAGCAAAACGTTACCCGAAAGACAATGTAATTTTAGGAAGTATCGATTATTTTTGCATCCCCTCGCAATAAGAAAGCTTACTGGTAAGAAAAACGAATCTAAGACTTTTTTATCGCGAAGGTGAATCTGAGGAGGGCCAAACCTCCAAGGGCCAGAATCAAAAAAAGGGAAGAAGATTCCGCATCCATCGCAACAGATTCGATCCGCATCGCATAGAAACGTGCACGTTTTATTAATTCTATTACAAAATAAATAAAAAAAAAAACGTTATCGCGACGTCACCTGGCCGGATCTGAAATTCCATGCGGAGCGCACTCGGAGTTGCGGAAATTAAAAATAAATAGTGAGTACACGTGGAATGCGCCAAAACGGGTGGTTTATTTTGTACAGAGGGGTACGCTGCGACTTTCTCCCTTTTGCTGGCTGAAAACGTTCTGTTTAGCCCTGCGAAACGTGAATTTCGCTGATAAGGGGATGCCAGGGGACGTAGCCCCGAGAGCAGGGAAGGCTTATTGAATTTTCCGACATTTAACCGACCAAATAACGTTGATTAAAAGCGAACGAACGCGAATTTTCCCTCGCGGACATCGCTAATTTTCACGCAAACAATCGACGAAACACTACGCCAGATAAACAAAGATCTGAACGGAGCGATATCACAGTAAAACATTATGAGTTGCTCTAATTTCAATATTTCATCGTTAATTTAATTGGAAGGATTTACTTATTTAATTTTATAAATATGCATAGTTTTATACTTATTAAAATAACAATAAATCAAGTTTATATATTATAATAATTGATGCGATTATTTCCAAATTCGATTTTCATATACACTGCTGACTAATGAAATATTTCCGCCTTCAGTTAATGTTAAGCCATTTAAAGACGAAGATGAAATAATTTTTATTGCCAGAACGCATAATTTTCGCGCTTCCAACAGCCTAGATATTAGATTACGGACTGAAACGTGATTAATGAGACTTTGATGAAATAATCTGATTACAATGTGAGGATGAGTCGGCGAACGTAGAGGGGTCGGGTCCGAAATATTAATTACACCGCCTTTTTCGTGCACACTACTTTTAATTTCTCGACTGCAAACGGCATAGAGAATGATTTCTATTAATATATTTATCGTCCGGGTTTGTTTATATTAATTGGACGAAGGGCGAGTGGTTATTGGGGCGAAATTTGCAAAGGGCCTTCGCGATAAATCCACACAGGGTTGGTGCCGAGTGCGTGAGTTCGATATTGGTTTCGTTCTATGATTTACGAGTCCAGACAGGGCCGGAAAAACTCTCGATTTTTTTTTATCGGCGAGAAACAGTTGCTTCCGATTATTTTGTCGATGTTTTTTGTGTTGACGTTTTTTTCCCATTCGATATGCTATAAGTAAGTCAAGAAGCATAGGACTCATAATACACACCATTGATCTAATTGTATATATATGAATAATAATTTCAATATTCAATCTTCATCAATCAACAATCACAAAAATTATAAAAATCAATTACAATTATATCCAAACCGCAAAAAATCATAAAACCGAAATACCATTCAGCGAAAAGTCACTCGTTCTCGTTAGACACACGCGGCGGACCATTTTCGGTCAATTTTATTTCGCACGCGTCAAAACAATAAAAATCGCGTAATAAAAACGCACGAATATGAGAGAGGGTCCGTTAAAGTTTAACGCGCGTCGTTAAAAGGGTTAACGCCGAATCTGTTCTCGCACGATTGATACAATAAATCGCTAAAGCACGAGTCGCGCACATCCGCTAACGACCCGCATTCACAAATGGGTCGTTAAGCCGTAAGCGATCTTGACAATGCAAGAGTTTTAACGAATTAATATTGCTGGAATGGGAGTCGTTTAATTTGCAATTTTTTTTCGTTCGGAGGGAAATTGTGTTGATTTGAATTAAAAATTGTAAGTGCTTTAGAAATTGTTGAATATTCCTCTTGCAGTTAATAATGGTTTATTTGGGTATGGTGTATCAGAATATTTATATCTTAAGGACTGTTGTTTTGAAGTTTTCTTTTAATTTCAAGATAACGAAATCAGATATTCTTAAATCTTGTAATGAAATTTTTTTATAAATTTATGTCAATTCAATGGTTTTATATAAAAATTCACAATGAAATTAGATTTCATATCCGAAATGATCAAATATTTTAAAAATGTATTTTGTTATAGTATATCTAAGTTTTAATAATGCAAAAATATTTTTCATGTTATTTTAATATATAGGTACAATAATGCAAAATTTTATATGCTTAAATTGGATTTAATAAAAAATTCTTAATTATTATCCTTGTGATGCATCACATAAAAATCCTACAACTTCAAGATCAAATTTTCGAACAGATTTTTAAGATCTAACATCTCAAAATTTCAGTTCCTTTTACACATAAAAACAATGATATTTTAAAATTCTTAAATATAGGATGGATTTTTAAAAACTTCAAATCATATCACATATTAATTTGATTAAACAAACAACACTCGATCCGAATTTTTCCTCCGATTCAAATATTTATACGAACTGCGAAATTTACGGAGTGCTTTTGAAAAATCTACCAACATATAAATAATTAACGTCAGATTTTGGAAAATCGTCACGAGTAAATTCGGCGGTCCGACATTAAATATGCAAACGTTTCGAATGTGCGAAGCCGTAATCCCGCGTAATTTATCCGCAGGACATTTGATTGTCCTGCAGAGGGACGAAGGATTACCACACGCCCGTACCGCATGGTTTTAATTGACAGTGCGGGATTTAATGGTCTCGCATATAAAATAATCTCGACTAATTTCAAAAAACATATATTTTGGGTACGTAAAACACAACGGGCCTCGGATTTTGTGTAATTCGCCAATTCGTCCGTTGTTAATTCGTGTTTCTGTTATTCATATGAAAATTTTGTATTGAACGATGAAAGATGATTATATGTAAATATGTGGCTGAATGTTTGAAGTATGACTTTATTTATTTTTTTAAAGCATAATGCATGAAACTCAGAGACCCTCATTTTCACACATGTCCTCGAAAAAGAAAACAGTGCAAGGGAAAATTGTTGTTAGCCCCCGAGCACATTTTCTCGTTCATATTTTCGCGGCTCGGAATAGCGACGCGCTCCCAAGGCGCTTTACATTCGCTTGGTAATCTTTAAATTTCATCACGGGGCATGTTTTGCGAGAGCGTCTTCTAAATAATATGCCTGCCGTCTCTGTGAACATTTCTGCATCTCAAATTATATTTTCTGCATGCTTGAAGGAATAACTTTCCGTAGCTGCGAAACGTAGAGACATGCAAATCGGCGGGGGATCGTATAATACTTCGAGACGCCCTTCTGATAAAAAATGCATTCATACATATGCGAAAGTGCACTTTAATAAAAACGCGAAGGAGTAATATAATGTTGCGCGAGAACGGGGAGGAAATGTGTCGACTGGGGAAAATCCCATCGATTTTCCGTCCGGGAAATTCGCGGGTGGAAATCCCTCGCCGGATGATTCGAGTAATTATTTTATCGCATTTCCGTCGGCCGTGAAGTTTTCATTATACAGCATCGAAAGATTGTCGAGATTAAACTATGAGCGAGTGTTGGATAGGGAAAAAAATATACCGAAAAAGACAATGAAAACTCGAGTTAAAAGCAACAGTATAAAACCTTTTTATCAAGCTTAAGAACTCGGAAAAAGTTTTAATCAGTTTTTCCCGAGGGAACAAGGAAAGAGCTCAGTATTTAGTTTTTCTCGCTAGAAATACTGCGAGATATATTCTCGGGATAGTTTCGAAAGCCACTACTATGCCCGACGCGTGATTATAAAAAACTTCGTATTGTTTCCTATCCGCGAAGATTGCAACATCGTAAAATGCAATAGCCGAAAGTTTTGAATTTATATGAACTGCACACAACAAACTACCACCACACATTTCATAATAAAAACAGTACCTAATCCACACCACGTTATAAATTACCATACATATAACTCAATTCGCATTCAAAGCAATCGTCTAATATACCGAACACGGCTTCCCGTATATTTTAGAAGCACGTACGATTTTTGCACCACATTTCGACATCAGCACGATCTCCACGATACCGTTTCAGCTCTGAAAATAAACCAAGTCGATTTCCAGAGACTTTTCAGCCGTATTTCGCGTCGTGTGCGCCGCTAAAATTATATGGCGTGTTTATTGCGGGTAGTCGCGGGTTCTTAGCGTTCGCTGGGGCAAAAGCTCGATAAATACGACGTGGCTGCTGTAAAACAACGAGTAGCATCGTTCACACAAACGACCCATAAAAACTTCGGGCTAGGATGCTGTTTTGCCTTAGAAGGATCTGCAGGTTTCGAGGGTCGATCCTTGTGGAGGTTTTGTATACTTCAGCTTTGAAGAATTGGATTTATTGCAGGTTTTTGAAAGGTATATATAAGTCAATATCGAAAATTTCTAATTCGGACCTGTTTTGAAATATTTTGATATCGTTTTGTTTTTATTTCAGTACCCACAGCTTGTTTTTTTCGATAAGTGGACATTAGGGGAAGGGTGTCCATACTCGAACATGTACTTCCCCTTTTTTGTAATTCGATGAATTATGGGTGTTTTTAATGGTAATGCGCTAATTAATTTTTTTATGATCTGGTTCTGTGATGTATAGTAACTATAAATATAATTAGGATCGAAAATTTTTGACGTTTCCTCGTAAAGCTTTTCGAAATTAATCCGCTTTTTTTACGTGGAACGTTTTATAATTAAACGAAATACGTCGAAATCGCTGAAGCACCAACTCGAAAAGCTTCACGAGGATTACCTGTCCTCTCAATTATCCTCGTCTATCCTCATGTCCCAATTAAGAGCGTTTTATTAGGGAAAGAGACGCGTATTTGGCAGATAATTACGTCATTAGCGAACATTGTAAAGTTTCAATCGAGACGCTCAACCTTCGATTAATCCCATTACGCAACAAAATACGTGCGATAAGCACACAAAGAAAAAAGCTCTATTCTACAACGCAATTTTCGACATAATTAAACAAAGAAAAACAACACGAATAAAAGTTAAAAATTCAACAAATCCCATCCAACACCGAATCAACACCCGCACCGCTATATATCTAACATCGAAGGCTTAACTGGAAGCTACTGCCGGTAATTCCACACTTTTACGACGGGTAATAAGTGTAGACATCGCAATTTGTCCGTATATCACACGTACCCGTTATACTTATACGGGAAATACGTGGCGAGGTATCAACAATAAGTGAAGACGGTACTTGCGTCCTCCGGCCCTAGCTAGGGATCGCCGGAGGTCCTCGTGGTCTCGGCCCTTGGGCCACACCTCCCCAGTACACCCCTGGGATAATTTATGGCTCTTCGAGGGCACCACGTGCGCCAAACTGCCGCAAAAAGTGCGCCACAGTAATTTACTCCGCAGACGTGCTGCAAAATTGAAGACGCCGCCCACCGGTGCTGGTTGCCGTTACATGTAATGTCGTTTTTTCTTTAGATTTTTTCCCGAGGGGGTTCTTGTATCATTTTCGCCTAGGTTGTATGAACCAAGTTCAATGTCATTGGTTTTTATTTGAAATTTTTTCGAAAGCGTTAGTGTGATCCGGAATGATTACTTTTTCAATGATAATTTAATATTCAAAGATAACTTTTTTTTTAAATTATTTGTTATTAATGAAATAATTATTGATCTCACCATTTTTTACTATATAGTATAAGCATTTAAATATAATAATTAAAAATATTTAACAAAATTAAACTTTCATTTTATAAAAAATATCTAATTTTTTTCTCAAAAATACATTTAGTTTTCAAAAACAAATAAATTAAATAGTTTCAACGAC
>JAOXNN020000065.1:648806-673992 GCA_028571205.2 Hydropsyche betteni | reverse complement strand
ACGTTATAACTTTGACGTTCGGTCGGGTGTCAAAGTTATAAGACGAGGACAAAAGACGCCTTCCGAGGACAATGGATTCGTGTTGACCTTGGCGCTGTTTCTGCGAATCAAGAGACTCGGCGAGTAAAGTGTGCTCTCGGATTGTACAAAGAGTGATTATGTTGTATGGGATGAGTTTTGATGAAAATCGATTTTTCTCGTGAGAGCTTTGATGTTTTTTCGTTTAATATTTGTTCAATTGTTTTGAATATTTTATTGCATTTAAGTAAAAGTGAATGGTTTATAATTTTGTGATAGTTCTTATTAATCATAATAATTAAACGATTAGTTGATAATTTTGATGCATACTATTGATCTGTGATCATTTTAACGATGATTGGTTTCAGTATTTAAATTCATGAAATTTACTTTTTTCTTATTATTTAATATATCAAAATTGAAAAAATATTTATATAGAATCAAAAAGGATGTATTTTGTACAAGACTTAATAAGACAAACTTTATTTTAAACAACTAAAAGTTTCTGTAAAGGTTGGTAGTTTTTCTTATAAAAATATTTTTTAATTGAGTTCAAAAATTATTAAATTAAATCACGGATATACTGCGTTTAGTTTTCAGCCGCTTAAGTAACAACAAAAGCAAACTTGAATACATAAACTTGACACAATTATTAAAGCGATGTATGAATCGAGCGAACGCCAAGTCCCGCCACATAAGCAACAAATTTCAGCCAGCGAAACAATCACATAGTACGACAAAACGTATAGGTCTATCTTAAACAACGTACACAATTTGTCTCTACTTAATATTTTCAAACCAAATCCAAGTAACCCAAAAGAAAAACTTCTAACACACAACACATTATTGACGTCGCGTGCACACAGACCAAAAACGTCATGAATAACGCTCACTGTCAGTGGCATTTGAAGAACAAGGGGAAATGCAACCGCGTTGCACAACGACCACCCTTCCTTTCCCTTAGCCGAAACCAAGCCCCGGAACCTTTTGTTCAACATACATCATGTTACATGACACTTACACAGACCCCGACGGTGACTGATGGAAAAGGGAGACGATATCAGCCGCGTTTGATCAATTCGAGCCGTGAGCTAAGTAAGTGTGCGAGTAATATCATATCGCGTATCGGGGACGTGTTACTTTTCATTAAAATTTTCCCGCGCTTTTCCCATACGTACACGTGCATGGGCCCCCTCTGTTGGTAATTATGGCCGCGATGAACTTCTAGCATCCTTGGGCTAATTTAAAGGATGTAATAATAGACGTAATAAGTTGCCGGAGAGGGTGTTTCGCGTGTGTTGCTTAATTGAAATGCGCCTTGTGTGTATATAAAGTCTTAATAATATCAAAAAAATATATATTATTTAAAATTAAATAGGTTAGTTGAAAAGCTTAGGATGAGTTTTAAAGAGGTGATAGGTAACTTTATTTGGAACAAATTAAACTAAACATACCATATTTTGAAGTATTATAGTTTCTTTTAAAATATCATAGTGCGTTCTTGGGTTTTGTTTTTGTGTCCTAGTTTTATGAATCGACTAGATATCTGTATGTTTGACATATCAAATAAAAGGGTTTTAAACATAAATATTTTTAAAAATATTTGAAACATTAGACTTTTTTTTTCAAATAAGAAATATCAAAAATCTCTTGTTTCCCTTTACTTCAATAATTTTCAATTACTAATCATGTATTTCCATAATATTTAAATATCAAATACACAATAACTAATAAATAAACAAAAAAATGATGTTGGTCTACCATATTATCTTTTATTTAAGAATTATTAGAGTGCAAGTGTAAGGTGTGTGTGAGGTGGGTAGGATTTTTTCTAAAAATTCAAAAATAATATAGTAATAACTCAAAACTGTGATACTCTGGACTATGATCTGCATAGTTTAAAATGTTTCAAATAACATAACCTATCATCACCTCTTTAAAACATATCTTCGGCTTTTGGAGCATCCTGTATATTCTCAAATTACATCAACTACTCGCATATCATATCGACAACAGATATTCAAATTACGGATGCACAACTAGCTCGAACAAATAAATACCTAATCACACAAACCAACCCAGCAATCGTTAAGGTCTCAATTCGGATTGCAGCCAACGGTTAATATTCAAATCGCATGACCGCAACAGCTGATAAATCAATAACGAACCACAGACAAACACGGAATATCATACGTGCACATCCCGCTGCATTTTCTCGATGCATTTTATATCCATAAAATATTTTACATCAACGTTTTTATGGGCGATTTTAATTGCGGGCAGCAGACGTGTTTGCTTCATTAGTAGCGAACCATCGGCAAAGGGAGGGTAAACAGAACGCATGCACAGGTGGCCCCCCCTGAAAGGATTTGCTGAAATTTTGAATAAATACTCGAGATCGCGCCGAAATTTATTTTGACTCCCCTTTTCAGCGTTTCAGTGTTTCCTCTGTTGGTGGGCAGTGCTAGGCGAATATGATGATGTATTTTTTTTTTGTCTGCATAATTCATGTTTGTTCTGTGCGAAGCTTAAATTTATTTAGACTGTCTGAATAATTTATTATTTTTATTTTCGTTCTCCTGTTTGTTTCTAAATATGGTCATGTTTTTAATTTTTCCATATAGTTAAATGATTTTGTGCTGAAAATTTGTAAATTTTCAAAGGTTTTATTCAAATTAAGCCTAAAGCAGAATATTTTGTATTTCATAAATAAATACTTCGACTGGAGCAAATTCGATTTAGCCGAAAAATATTTTTCATGCTGAATATCATAGGCATGTTTGTGTTAAATTTATTTGGTCATTTTCTTTTGATACTATACATTTTAAAGTATTCATTCTGTATCGTACATAAATATTATCATAATATAACTAAAGAAATTTGAAACCTTCCTCAAATAAACGGATCGCAATCTACATAAAATAACAACAAGCAAGAGGTATTATTATTATTGAAAATTGCAACCTCGGGGCTAAATCCAGCAAAGAAAGTTTATCTTGTTTACATGAATACAATCTTACACATAAACGCATTTTTCTTCAACAAATTCCCACGCTCGAAAACGCCCAAATGTTTCAACGCACACAATTTTTTCGCGGAAAACTTCTACACACACAGAAAAAGGCAAAAGTCCATTTATTCTTTTGAAATAGCGCCACATCACAAAGGTGGAATTATCTCTTGTAAATATTCATGCAGTCCTCAACAATGAGAGTTGGGAATATGTATCGTTCGTGTGCTGCTGAAGAGACACCCAGACGTTGGATTACTTTCAGCAAATCATGAATATGAAATACGATCGTTGATGCAAGATGTGCAACGTACATTATGCTGGATACATTTTCGTTTGTGCCGTTCGAAAGGATATTTGTTTTGAATATCAAAGCAAGAGATTGTACCTTTTTTAATAAAAATGTAAATTAAATTTTTCGAATTAAAATTTACTGATTAGTGGTATTTAAATAGTTCAGTTGACTATTTTTAGTGCAGTGAATGGGGGTGCATAAGGGTAGGATGATTGGTTTTTCATTCGAAATCAAATTGAATTTTGAATTTTTTTACTAAAGAGATCTTAATGGTATTTGAATATTAATAATATTAATCATTTAATCAGTTGTTTATTAGATGAATATAGTAAAATAAAAGAATGATGCTTTCATATCCAATAGTACATTTATGAAATTTGCAATCACCATTTCCATGCATATTAAATTACTAATGAACCATTTTTCAAGCGAAACAATAAAAAAACTCATTCACAAACAAAAAATGCACATGAAAAAACGAATTTTTCAGAAAAAACTAAAACACAAAAACGCCTATGTTTGTTCACTCTTTTTACACGTCGGCGCATGATTACTCCCGCATGTTCGTTTTCCCAACATAATTTTTTTCAACGCCGAAAGTCGAGCAATTTAATTCGCGGCATACACACAACACACATCAACCCCTTTATTGCTCAATAAAAATACAAAACGGCGAAAGTTTCGGCCGTTTTCAGCATCGGCCCGGCCCCGGGTGAAAATTATCAAACTAGGAAGAGAGCGCCAGTAATTAAATTTCGCCAGTCCAAATATCCGTTTTTTCGCATTTTATTTCCGACTCTTCGAGGGGTGGCTGGCTTTTCGCGGTGGTGAGTTTGGCCCTTCGTTTTTCGCCGAATATATCGGCGATGATGCGCCCTCGTTGTGTTGCCCGAAGTCGTTTGATGATTTTTTTTTGTACGAGGAGGGGTTGAAAATTTGATTTCGACTGTATTAAATCCGTGTGTGATGAAACGAGAAAACGCGAATAGGTTTCAATTATCTTTCGGTGGATGTGCGAGGGTTGTTTTTATAAAATGTACGCCTTTTAAACATAATAATTACGAAAGAGATTTCACGATTTGATAGTCAAACGATGTTTCTAATTGTATTTAGAACTCATCTGGTTTTGTTTTTTTGAATACGTTTCATCATCGCAATGTTTTGCGTTAATATACGGATTGTAATGAAAGCTCTCCATAACGTATTCGAGAGATACAAAATCGGTTTTCATGTCTGCTAAACGTTAATACATCAAAGTTCATCGTACACAAATGTATGTGTACAACAGTAAAGTCAATATTAGTCATGCTTAGAAACGAGATTAGTTCACTGAACTGTGAGATCGTAATTCCTACGTTCGGATTTGCGATTCCTAAGTAACTAAGCACGGTCTGATACTCACCGAATCCGCTTTACAAAAATTAATTAATTAATATTCCCTAGAAGATCTCCATACATGTCAATAGAGAAACATAACATATTCTGAATTAATCGTATTGAATTTTCCTAACAATTGATTTTATTTTGAGCGTATTGTAATCAAATACTCCATCAAGCGAGGCATTATTATTTCAGAAAATGTTCACTAGAACACAGCAATATTATTTTAGTCCTTTCGCGGAAAATTGAGCCACCAACGTCTGAGAAAATCGCATATAAGTCTGGTGATGCGAACGCTTTGTTTGCGATCGTAGTTCTATTGTTGAAGGCGCTCAAGACCTGAAAGTAGGTTTCGCTGAAAGCACTCTGTTTGTTTGATAGCTCAACGGTGAAATTGTATGAAATTATTTTGTTTAATTTCAATTCGTATAAGTGCTTTGTTTTGCTTGTGTTGAATACATTCAACGTTACTAATGAGATTCGAATTACTGTTATATAATTTTATATTTAGTACATGCTAAATAGTTATGTACGTTAAAAATTATTATGTGCTTCAAATTCTTCATTCGATACATAATCTGTTGAATAATTCGCATTTTAATTAACCGATTTCATATTTTCGATTAACTTTATATACAGTCCAATATGGAACCAACGAATAAAATCCGAACTATCAATCGAAAAAAATTTGAAATTGAATAAAGCCCCCAAAAAAAAAAAAACCGGATGCAATCATTTACAATTGACCGATTTCAAATCGAATTCATATGAACGATTAAGCGATTTGCGACGGTCAATTGGCGGAACGTTCATCGCGCGAAAAAACCCAATCGTTTCATTTTTAATTACAAACTAGTGAGTTTAAAAAAAAACAATAATTCCCGCAGTAATTATACAATTCATATGCACTTCACAAGACGAACCCTTCCGTCTAGATCGTGTGCAAATTCATCATTTACCGACGTCGAACGTGGCGGATGGTTGTTTTCATTCAATTTGAAGCACACCTACCCCCCAAATACCACCCTTTCGCATACGAATCAGACACACAGAATGGCCAAAGGCGCATTGTCATAGTCTGCAAGAGACGAGGACGAAACCGAAAGCCTCGAGGCATTTTCCTGTATTTGTCGAGCGTTATGCACACGCGCTCGCCTGCATGATTGCCAACAAATTCTGCCGAATTAAACTTTCCAGCGGGTCTGTGAGTCATTCTGCTCTCTAAGATCCGAAGGATGTATGAAAAAATGTGGGGAAAACGCTCCGTCCGGGAAATAATTAAGGAAGAGTTCAAAAGGCGCGTGCGTGCTTGTGTTTATTTGCACGTACATGCGCCTCTCTTTTTTTGTCTTTGTAAACAGGACTTTAATGAGTTTTTCTTGTATGGCGCTCGAAGGGTGGTTGGTGCTTGATGATGGTCGAGAAGGGTGTTTTTCAACTATGCTTTTCTATATCGGAGAAGATTGAATTGTTAATTCGGTAGAAGGGCTTCGCGAAACTATTACGATCGTGGTTCGTTAAAAAGTAAATTGGATGTACACTTGTATCAAAGATTTATTCATCAAATTTTTTTCTAAAGAATTATTCGTTCAATATAAATAAAACTTACTTTCTAAAAAGGTATACAAGGTACGCTAAAGCTTTATTCACATTTTTTTTCAATTCTCCATTCAATTTCATGGCTTTATGTCAATGCAAAAATAAAATATTTGTAGGGAAAGTTATCTGTTATGATCAATTCCCTTCGGACTGATTTGATTATGTTCCTGTTATTATTATTATAATTACTATTATTATTGTTATTGTTAAAATTATCTTGCACTTGGTTGTTCTACATTTTTGCATATGGCAATGAGTATTCATATTTAAGAGTGGCAGCACTGAGATATCATTGCGTCAGACGACGCCAAGTCATCAACCGCCATATTGAATAACGAATATAAAAGTCGCCTTGATACGAAACATATATGTCGTTTCTTTAATTCAGGTGAGTGACGATGAATGTAAAAATCTAAACCTTTTTAATTGTGAATAAAGCATCCTTATCTTTAATTTAGATTCAAGCAACCACGCGTTTTAATCAAGCTACTCGTATCATAATCCATACTATTATATATATTTATTATTACATCTGTAATGTGTTTTTAATAATCTTTATATTATAATATGAGATTTAATAAAGCAATATAAAAGTTCATCATTGAAAAATCTCATTGTTAATATGGCAATGGTGTTAATTTGGCCTCGGGGTCAAAATTTAAACGGTGTCGCAATTAAGACGTGAAACAATTAAGGCTTCGAGAGTCCAGCTTTCGCGGAACGTTGCCAAAATCGCAGGCGTTAATTATAATTAGGTAAAGTGGCTCCGCGGGATTCATTTACAAACGTCGTTAGCGGAACAAACACGGCTTCGGTTTTGCTCCTTTTCCGTGATCCTAGCCAAAACTCTCTCGACTACAGGACGGCCGTTTTATTTTATCGTACATAATGGTATAACGGCGCAGGCAGGTATGCCGTCCGAAAGGATTTAAACGGCCCGATCGGGTGCAGTAAAAATAAAATTAAACGCGAATTAAACTTTACGTTTCTATCGATGCATTTAAAGGGTTGGGGTTGAATCGTTTTGCTTAGGTATCTGTTTTGTCGTTGAAATGTTCTCTTTTTGTATTTGTTGTATACATTTATATAAAATTAACATTACATTGTTTATCTTGTAACGAACCCGTAAAATCGTCGAGTCGTAAAGTCATACAACTATACTCGGGTACGACGGAAGTTTTCGTATTGTTTCACTTTCTTAATTAAAAATATACAATGGGCTTATTCGTAACAATGTCTGTTTTTCTCGTTTACATTAAAGCTACGTAACGTTCGGCACGTAAACGGGTTGTTTTTTCGTTTTTGTTACGAAATCGAAACACTTTTTGTGTCTTCTAACAAGACGCTAGCCAGTTATGACAGCAAAAGTTTTCACTATTGACAAAAAGTTGCACACCGAAGTGGCTGCGCAGATGCTTCCAACTCGCGGTCACAGAAAATATTATATTTTGTGTATAAGTTCTTATATACATCAAAGGAACCCTTATATTTCGACTATCAGAAGTTTTTAATGGGTAAATTTTTTTTTGATAAATCATATTAAAAATAGTTTTTAAAATATAGAGATAAATTTATCAAAGAAAAAACATCGCGAATAAACGATAAAGTTTTTTTCAATAATTAAATGTTTTGAGAGATTATGTTATATCAAAATCAAATTATGTACATATAGAGAATCTGAGTTTGCATAATCAAATGTATTGCTTACCAAGCGAATATTAAAAAATTCGGAAATTGCAAAATAAGGGTCACTTGATACATATATATTGGAAAACAAAACGAACGGGAAAAGCGGAAAGCAAAAACGCCACGGACGACCCGAAACTTCGAAACGAGGACGACGTTTCCTTTGAACGGATTTCCCACTGTATAGAAATTATTTAATAATTCTTCATGCAATGTTCATGGAGAAGAAACATTTCATGTTTGAGATATTTACCATCAAATTCATTCCTATTTTCATTTCGAGCTATCGATCCTAAGCTAATTTCCTTACTATGATTCTATATTGAAATATTATACAAAAAAAAAATAATAAAAGACGTTTAAAATTAATCAAATATAAACAATTTTTTTTTTCAAATTTAAATTATAAACCGGAGACTGAACCATTGTTCAAAAGTGGCAAAAAGTGCGAAATGGGTAGAAATGTCGGCAGGCGTACTATGGTTTTCATCCCCGGGTTTAATCAGGCTCCAACACAATGGCAACGAGCCTGACGAAGCTGCATATGAACCAGCGGTTCTCAAATTCTCATCACACGGCCGTGCGCAGAGAACATATGTTAAAATTATTCACGAAATAATTCGGGAACACGATAAACAACCGGCCGAAAATACGGGTTGTATACGTTCAATTTTGATATTCTAAATTTGCATCAAACACAGCGAACGCTCTTATTTATACCGATACATAAAACGAAGGTGAGTGTTTGCCAAGTTGCGTGCAATCAAACAATTTTAGCGAAATCCTTCCTGTTACGAGGCCGTTTTTCCTTTGATTCCTCCTGGCGAAACGTGCGGCTTTTGGCGATTGAGCGCAACGAACGTAAATATTTGTACAAAAATTCAATAATATTATAACGAAAATGCGAAAAGTTAACTGCCTCGCTTTATTGCTCGATTAAATTCCTTCTCGTTCGGCTATAACCTAGAAACGGTTAATTTATTCTCCAATCCTTTCGAAATTCAATTTATTTATATTACGTGTTGTTTTATAAGGTTCGTTGAATTGTTGTTTTAATATTGAACGTAGCAAAAGTTCCGTTATGATAATATTATTAATGAATAACAATCGTATGATTTATTTAACTTTGAATTCATATGAACAGAAATCAAAATGAAAATATTTGCAATGCAAAACTATAGCAAAACATTATTAATAATACATAAACTTTTTTTTCTTTGTTCTTTTACGTAATAGAACAAAGAACATATTATACTTTACAATAACATTTATATAACAAGATCGAGATGAGATTCATCTTTAAACAAACATTCTTCATATCAACAAATTAAAATTTAGCTACATTATTCCAAATATTATTGGAATGGAATGTAAATAATATATTTTATGATCATTTATGTATTAATACATATAAATGTAAAGCAGCAAGTTTCCATTTGAACAAAAAAGTATATTCATATAACTTTTTTTCTCTTACAAACCACCCATTTCCCAAACATTCAAATTCAATCGAAACAATAAAATTTCCAACACAACCACCACACACACTCATCAACACTCGCACCACCATCCATCAAGCATGCCCCAATTCTCCAACACACCCGAACCCAACGAACTAACAACCGAATCGCAACCGGATCAAAGTTACAAATCCGCATTTAATAGAGCCAACAACACAACACCTCGACCTCGCACCCGAACCGGAGTAATTATTTAGAAAGTGTGCGCATATTCGGCATTATGTTCGGTCAGATTGGGCCCGATGACTCGGTCCGTTTGTCTGTCTCGCCTAATCATAATGGATGGGCCAGGATCGAGGTTGATGGATGGCCCATTGTGGCCCGCGGGCTTTTTGTTCGGGGCCCACTTTGAATATCGCGCCACTTAACGCCGCGGTGGTGCTTTTATGTTATTATATTGTCCGCGGTGCAGTGCCGTTGGGCGAAGAACAAAAAGGAGGCTCCGCTTTTCGGTTTTGGGCGAAATCGCGGCTGTGGATGGGTGGTGCGGATTGAAAGTATCGGCGTTGATTGATTGTCGGGCTCGGGGATGGTGTGTGATCGATGCGTTCTGTTAATGACTTTTGTGTGTTTATAGGTGAAAAAATATACTTTGTTTCTATTCGTGTTGAAATTTAGTATTTGAATTCGGATGCAATATTGAAAATGTATCGAGTGTTTTTAGTGAAATGTCATAATGAATGTGAGATGTTGTATTTGAATGTGATGTATTTCCATTTCCCTTTGTTTCGATTTTTTTTTCAATATTTAAAAATGTCTTGCAAAAAACTTGTGATTAACTTTTACTCTTTTCAAAGATTCTAGAAATATCAAATTTCAAAGAAGTAATTAAAATTTTAGGTAAGGTATGTATAACTGAAACAAAGTCTTTGGATCTGAATATTGATTACGCCACTTTCTTTTATAACGAAACTTAAAAAATTTATGAGTGGATAAATGTGGCATAATCGCTAATTTAAAAAAAAAGTAAAGCCTAAATTTAAGTTTATAGATAACCTCAATGTATATTTGTTATAAATAAAGTCAATTTATATAGTACAATGTCATCATGAAATAAATTAAAAATATTATACATATTTTTACTTGCGCTTAATGATTTTTGTACGGATTTGTCCAAACTCGAGTAATTACAATATATAGTGAAAAATGGTATTTATAGTATATTTAATTAATATTCTACAGTCAAATGTAAACTAAAAAAATTGGTTTCACAACATAGGATTACAAACGTAAATAGTAAACGGAAATGCACCACTTTCAAATGCGACAATAATATTATACAGCGTTTATTTTATATCTTTCGTTCATTTCATGATGATTTTGTTGTTTTGAAACATACCAATAAGTCATCCATGTTAACTTAAATCTAGACTTAACTTTTTTTTTTCAAAACTGGCTTCTACGCCACTATCATATATTATATTTCGACTGCTTCTACAACACAACTGAACCGAACGTTATCGTCTTTATAACCACCCATAACTCAAAATTTACCAATAACATACCATCGTGCATTGGATCCGTCAAACACGGCCGACTTTATGCATGCACATAAAGTTTAACGTGCCCAGTATGCAGCGGGTGCATAGTTGCATCGTAACGGCTCAATCACGTCCAATACGCGGCCCGATTTGATTTACCGATTTGTATTTTTGAAATGCACTCGATTTGATTTAAAGCCTTCGTTTAACGATCGGACCCGGCCAAAGTGATCCCGGGGGACAAATAAAGAGTGTGTACCCGGAACCGGGGCGCGTGTACTAGACCGTGAACCGTGAATTCGAAAAGTCCCAATTTCAAACGGAAAGCTGGCAGCGAGGTCTTAAGCCGAATGCAAATCGGATCCGTCCTGGAAAGTTTCGAAGGGTTTCTGTTTGTTCGATGATGATGATGATGAGGGTGTGAGGACCGTGATTGCTACCACGAGGACCAACCGAAGCGATAGTTAGGGTTGCCGATAATTTATGGAAAATTTTAAACGTATCCAATCAAAACAGCCTTTACTATTACGACATTCTAAATGTGAAGTGATATAATAGTAGATACTATATTGATAAAATCAGAATTGTGTCTAAATTATCTTTTTTTTTATACACTTTAGATGGTTGATAACCCTGAAAATAGTTCAATTTTCCTGGCCTTAATGACCTGTCGTTAAAGCAGTAATTGGTCGAATATGAATCGCTAGTGCGTTTTTCGCATTTACACTTTCAGATAGGGGTGTGATTTTCTATAGGCCAATTTGCCGAAGGGGTAATAACCTGTTCAGATTCGCATTCGAGGGTTGATTTTGGGGGTGTTAAAAGTTAAAAGTCGCCATAGATTGCATGCATAATAGTATATTGATTATTTAGTACAATATTTGTGTGTATATATCCATTTTTCGTCCCTATGTTAAAAGGATCGCGATTATGCCTCAGGGTAGACTATTCTCATGGGAAAAATTAAGCAAAAATACGTTTACCGTTACTTAACTCAGGTAAATGGGTTTATGGAGACAAAAATAAACAAAATGCATAATTTTCCGTATATTCTATTTGGAGGAAATCTCTATTTAATTGTTTTCCTAACATAACCTAATGTGTACCATGAATAAAAACATTGAAAATAAATTTGTTAAGGTAAAAATGTCTTTATGGTTATCTTGTGAAAGAAAATTCACATAATTAAATTGATAATGTTATATATATTTGGCTTTAGCAAGAAAATTTATCGAAATATATTGGATAGCATTTTGAAAGATGAATGATTCATCTTTTTTGCCCGAAATTAATCCTCAATTTTCCACCACAACTCAGTACTGTATCTATTGAATCACGATGCAGAAAATATATTATACTGAAATATATATAATATTTAATTTCAATATTTATAAACCCTAATATAGAATAACATATTCTAAATCAGTTAAATTTACATATCGTCAATATTTCAATATAATGAATTCAATTTGAGCACAAATATGAAAGTTTCTCGCAGGAAAGTCATTAGCTTAAAAGGCGTAGTCGTTAGTTGCGAAATTAGGGGAATATTGAAGCTTTTCAATGAAATTGAAATGCAATTATGCAAATTCGCCCAATGGCGAAGGGTCGTGTCTGTGTTGGGTCTTCCTTATACGTTTTTCGTTTGAGAGATTTTGAATAAATTTATACTAAATTCGCTTTTGTGTTCAGCACATAGCAATTTTGCATTGTTGACTACGTATGAAAAACTCGCAGTATTTCACACGTTTGATTCATTACGGGACCCTGTTGTGAATACAAATACAGAAACTACAATGATTAATAAAACAGCATGATTCGCTTCAACGCGACTTTTTAATTTTTTACTACACAAAATGGGAAAATATATTTCCATAATTGATAATAAATTCATAGTATTGTCTTTTAAAAACATACACGTATACATACATATAAGTTATATGTACAACCATGATCAATCTAAAAACAGATAAGAATTTTATTCATAATATAGTAGGTATTTCAGATTGTTTTTAAGTTTTACGTTCAGCAAATTCTATTGGGTTAGTTTTCAAAAAAAAAACTTTTGTAGGGTTCATTTTTCTCTGTTTCATGTGATTGCGATTACGAAAACGAATGATACGAATACGCTTAGAGTTTAAAAGTGCGTGATTTTTAATGGATGGTTAGTCCGGTGATCTGTGTTCTTGGTTGGTGAACTTTTTAAGTGAAACAATCCAACATTTGATAGTTTGATTTATTATAGTTGGTGGTACGATAAGCTCTGCCGCTCTCAGGTTAAATCATAGCTTTTATATATTTTATATTCTCGTGGTAATGCTATTTATTAGGTGATATAACTTAAAATACACTTAACAATTCAATTTAAATAATTATTACTATTATATTTAGCAATTTTAAATAGAGACATAAAAACATCTATATCGATAATTGCCGTTGTATATGATGTCAACAGATGTTAAAATAAAATAAATCATAAAATGAAATATATTTATTTGTTAATGATAATTCATATATGTATGTGTCTACATGACATTAATAATATGATATTCAATAATTATTATTTAATGCTTAATAATAAACACCGCTAGGTGGCGTTTACGAAAGAAATTAATAATATTATGTTTTATTCAATAAACAGTACTAATATTTCTCACCGTAACGAGTGCGTTATAAGGGTATATAACTCACATTTAAAAAAATCAGCTATAAAACGGAAACAAACACATCTTGCAAACGTTTTTTTAAACTGAATCGCGATGATTATATAAATAGAAAAATTAAAAAATAATTTACAATATCTACTAAAATTCTCATCCGGTTCCAAAACGATCAACCCTAGTACAATGAAAAAAAATTGAAACTTTAACACAACTTGAAATTTTCCTTCAAAAATTAAATCTGCAACACTTCATGGTATTTTCACGGAATTAAGCAACATAAAATTTTCCATCCACACGGACGGAGCCGTCGTAAAAATCAAAAAGCGACCGCACGAGTGCATTCAGCCGCAAAGTGCAGTCGCAAACCAGACGACACTCGCGCGAGATATGACAGTCGAGTGAATACCACTTTTTCATTGTAAATGACAGCGAAATTTTTACATCCGCCGCAAACACACACACACGGCCTCCGAGCATGGACGGATCCGACACTGGCGCTTTTTAAGCGCACAAAAGCTAGGTGTAAAGCCGGCGAACGCTTATTCTGTATATCATAGTGCTTAGTACGTGGCGCGGAGCTTTTCACACTTTCGCGCATACGCACACACTTGCGGCTTTCGAATCCCGCGCTTACGCTTTCATTTATCATTCTAATCTTTGAGCAACCTGGCACCCTCTCAGTCCGCGCTGAAATATTACGCGGCTTTGACGTTTGAATTCTATTTAAGGTTGCGGCGCCGCGTCGAGCTTTCGGATGCGAGGCTTTCTGAAACTCGAGAAGTCCCATTTGGATATTGTTCGCGTTGAATGCGCGTGCAAAAATGTTAATCTTGGTGCGTCGGGTTGTTATTTACTAACGAAACTTGAGTATTTGCCAAATTTTTAATTTGAATTTTGTTTTGTGAAATTAATTTTTTTTATTGCTGATTTGAATTAATGTAATAGCAATGTATTCTATGAACGTTTATATTATATTACTTTTATTAATATAATTGAACATTTTTCCAGAACAAAAATCTTGTAAAAAATTGGATAATTTTAACCTGCCTTGCCAAAGGGTCCAATGTTAACTAAGTGTACTTATTGTTAGATTGTTAATCTATTCCTTGATCATGTTAATGAGTTGCTTAACTTTGGTTTCCATTACAAATTTGTTCGTATGATACAGATAAAGTAAACTCTTTTCGAAAATGTTGAGAAACGAAAAAGTTGAAGAAAATTAAATTATTCAATGAAAACATCTTTACAAGAAAAAAAACATTCGAATTAAAACATCTCTTTTCTCCGATTCCCTAACCGACACCCCCTCAAAAAAATCACACATCGTCGGATTCCGCACACAAAACACGAACGCCTTGAATCGATACCACAATTCGAACAATACAACGCGACTCACCAGCAAAAAACTAAACCCGAAAAAGCTTAAAGTTGGGTCGTTTCGCGCCGACGGGACGGCCCTTTCGCCGAGACGCACGTGTCAGTAACTTTCTCCGGCACCCCATACACATCCATGGGGCTAACAAGCCATCGATGATGATGGAATTAGAAGGAGAACGGGCTCAGGTTTACACTGGTCGGACCGCACAACGGGGATTTCGCATTTTTCATCGCACAAAAAACATCCGGCTCCGCGCGGCACGTGAGCCCACTGCAAATGGACGCATATACTCGAGCAAAAACCGAAAAACTTTCCCCCAAAAATCCACATAGTACTGTGTTTTTTTTTGTTCCCCGTCGAAGCCTCTCTCTCCCTTTCGGTGTGCGGAAAGAGTGGTGGGCGAGGAATAAAAATGCTAACACGCGTTCGTAAAAAATACATATCGAGAGTGCGCCGCGACTGTCTGGGAAAGTGGTGGAAAATTCGATGTTTCTGATTTGATCGTTGAATATACTCGGCGCAAGATTTTCCTTTAATATTCATCGGAAAATTTAAATGAAAATATATTTATATTTGAATATTGAGAATATTTTCTTATGTGATTTTAGCATCACATTGTAAATATCTCTAGAGAATTTTTCAAGCGATTGGTCAGTAGTGGTTTTATTTTAAATTTATGCTTCAGTATTAAAAAAATTCATCATTTATTTTAATTTAAAATTATAAAAATTTAGATTTTATGTTATTTGAAATATTTCAATATTATTTTTATAATGATAATAAATATATCGTAATAGAAAAATTGATAAAAAGGGAAGATTGAAGAGATTTCCATACAATCAAAATAAAATCAAATCAAAACCTCAATCGATTCTCACAATATTAACCACACACACAAACACGATAATCCCCACATATAAAAAAAACCCACCCAAATTGGTCATTCACCTAGGCGTCCCGCCAACAAAAACCCTTTGATCGCGAAAACCACTCGAGAGCCGCCACCCCCGCCACACTCCGGTCGAATCTTCGGAGGAAACGATAAATAAAAAATCAAATATACGCAAACGGGCTGGGGAGGCTTCGCTGCCATGGCAAAGAGAGAGACAGGCCCATTTGAATACGCCGAACGAATACGGGATGAGGGCCCCGCTCGAAGGGCCCCATGTGGTCAGACTTCGGGGCCCTCCCATAATGCTATGGCGGTTCGATATCCGGAATTATATTATTATGAGGCGCCGGATTCGTGGCATTCTTGTTTTCGTGTTGTGCGTTTTGGCGTTCGGAGGGATGCGAGATATTTTAATTATGTGTAAGAAATTAATTTATGGGGTTCGCTTTTAGTGGAATATGGGGGTTTGTTTGTGTCGTTAATGGCGGTGCGGGTGAGTCGATTGGTTAATTTTTGGTGATCAATGAGATACAATACATAAATTGTAGGAATTTTTTGTTTTATTTTATTGTATTATATATTATTAAATTAATAAGAATTGATATATAATAAAATAATAAATTTTCTACGAAATAGTATTTAATCAAGCTCTTTTGAAAATCTGTGTTTATCTCGGAACGAATTATGCAAATATAATTAATTATAATTGAGTTGGGTATCAGTATAATTCAATTATATTATGTAAAGAGACCTTAGTTGTTTCATAGAATCGACATGAAAAGCCTCTGGAGAACCGATTCCACGTACAGCCCTTTGAGTGGCAAAGCCTCAACGAAAGCTCGAATCACAACGTTGCATTCGTTCGGCTTCTTTTGATGTATTATGCATCCAAGTTGGGGTGCAGATGCAACCGACCCGCATATTGTTTCAACACCAAAATACGAAAGTCGAGGGAAAGATTGGACCGTTTTGACCACAACACACCCTCGATCCAATTGAATATTCAATGCCTATTCGAAAAAGAATTCCACATACAAGACGTGATCATAATGAAAAGTTTACGTCGGAAAATGAACACGAAATCGATATTACGCACGGAGCGTACGCGAAATTCTCTGCGAACTTTTCCCGAGCGCGTTTCCGCCTAATCTCCGAATGACAAATGTTTCGACGCATTAACTCCTCCCCAATTAGGCGAATTCTTGGCGAACTCCAAACCGAGCTTTTCCTTCCTTCCTCCGAATGGAGCGAGGGTCGAGTTTTCCACCCCGAACTTTTCAACTTTTTGAGCGTGCGAACCGCAACTATGTCTCAAATTGCGCGAAATTCGTGAGTACTTCTTGTCGTTCGGACTAGATATATAATGCAAAAATAATCGATGAAATAATTAATTTTTTAGTTAATGAATTTATTCGAGATCATCGCTTATTCAATGAATATTGTTAAGAAAAGCTGTGGGGAAATGTAATATATATATATTTTTAAATATTATAGTTGAATAAAATATGATTACTTTTCAAAGCAGAGAAATTTTTGCATAGATTAAATATAAATTATTATTATGCTAAAATTTAATTTATGATAAAGTTTCGTAATAATATTATAGAATGTATGAATATTCAAGGATAGTTTCTTAGAAGACAAAATCAAATTGAAATTAATATTTTGTTGAATATCTATTATGTAGAGGAGACTTGCCAAATTCCGTTATATTAAGCGCTCGTTTTTCATTATCTTGTGTTCTATTATAAAATAATTTTAAAAAAGCTTACAATCAAATGACATAACTTTTTTCATCAAACCATTTTGTGACATTTCATCAAATGATAATGAATTATTAAAAAAAAATCAATTTTCTTCAAAGAATCACGGATAAGACGTGTCACAGATTTATACGAATCTCCCTAATATAATTTTTGAAACGTAAATATATAATATTTTTAATATCAAATAAAATCATAAATACCAAAATTACCATATGATTCAAACTAACCAAACACAGATAAACCCAAACAAAACTTCAAACACTTCTCACACCATCACGACTCCCCAAACCCCAACCCTAAGCTCAAACCAACCAAAAATTATGCCCAAACTTACCATCCAAAATCCAGATATTAAACGCGACTTCCGCATCGACTTCCATCGTTCGACACACGTGGATACGACCGAAACCCATCCCCCCACCCGACCACCCACCGAAAAGGGACGAGAAGGACCAAAAGGGGGTTGACGAGTGCGGCTAAGGGCCAGGTGGCACCGAGCTTGTATCGGCCGAGGCTTGCGGTCGGATGATAAACGGCGCTTGTTCAAACTTTACAGATGTTCCGATGTGTCGCAAAGTGGCGACGTTCGAATCTCGCGGCGGGAAAATAGTTGTTGGTTGTTGTTGTTTTGTCGTTGCGGCGTAATGGCCGCGGAAGTTCGCCCGGTTCGATTTGCGGCCGGGCGAAGGAGGGTTTTGTGTGTGTGTGTGCGCATTTTTTTGTGGGTCGAAGAAGTTGCATTTTGCTTTGACGTGGATGTTCGGAGGATGCTGAGCGTCTGTTACCTGTCAAATTATGTCGCTCGTATGTTTTTTGTGAAGAGAGTGAAGTGCGCCGGGTCGCTGAGCTTTTCGAACGTATCGAGCGGTATGAAATGGGTTTTCGTTGTTTGTATACAATGTTTCAATGGTTTGTAAAATTTTTTGGTCATCGTGTGAAACTTTCACTGCGGGACAAGGAAGTTTGAAGTTTTTTTTCTTAGTGATAAGATAGGTTTAACTGTTTTGATAGTCAAAAACCATAAAAATGATCCCAGATCAACATTACGCGCATTTATGTATAGATTACGCCACTTGTTGCTTAACCGATGTTGATGCTGAGAATCGATTAAACATCTTAATATTTGGTAAATCAATAGAAAGAGGTTTAAAAAGAGATATTTTTAAAAATATTTGAAAACTTTGCAATTCGTTTTTTTTAACAAAAAATATAAAAAAAAACCTCTAATCTCCTTCAGTAATTTTTTGATAATTAATAATGAATTTCTAATAGTTTTGAACTGATATATTATAGATATTTGTATTTCTATTCAAGAATTAAATAATAGTAAACAAACAAGAAAATAATACTTAACTACCATGTTATCTTTTATTTTGGAGTTATTAGTGTGAAATTGCAAAATTTTGGGTTTTTTTTTAATTAAAAAATAATTACTTTATAATGTTTTGGACAAATATTTAGTTTAAAATTTTCCAAATAACATGACCACTTACCTCTTTAAGATTTTTCCTAGACCATTGGCTTCCTGTATAATACGTACATGAATGTATATATAAAAATATTGAATACTAATTTTCAACATTCAAGAAGTTAAGCAATAAAATCTCTGTCATAAATACAACATTACCCTTAGATAATTTAGCATGAGATAACCAACCATTCACCATTTCAAACCATCAACAGTTACTTTTTTAAAAAAATATTTAAACACACATCGATACAACATAAAAAATCCATCCTCCAATGTTTTGTAACATACGTCACAAAACAATCAACAAAACAGTCCATATTAAACAAAATTAACTCCAAACCATTTCCACCCCACATTAAAACATCGTTAACAATTAAACGATCACCATACACAATATTAAACCGAATAAACCGAAACTACGACACTATTTACCAACGCGACGCCCAAAAAGCAGCTTTTCTCTCGCCCCGGTCGACGCATTAGGCGCGTCGTTTAACAAAATGAATCTCGTCTAGCCGAAAATGTTTACGTTAAATGGATGTGCGTTTAATGAGCGGTCCCTATTGCGAATTCAGGTCGTCTGCGAGGAACCACCCACACTTTGAGGCTCACGTCTTCGCCGACACCATTATCGTGCTTTCGTCAGCATACCGTGGTGAAAGTTCAATAAGAACGAATTTGGCTGAATACTAATGCGGTCGCCCTCGTTTTGTCGGAAAAAGGATTTTTGTGACCTCTGAGGTGGAGTTTTTTTTTTGACAAAGCGTCGTTTGATTTAATATTTTATATACATATAAATGTTAGATTTTTTATAAATACGTATTGATATATTTTTTTAGGTTTTATAAAATAAAATTTATTAAATAATTAATAATGAAAAAAAATAATAAGGGCTGCTTTGATCATAGTCATGTATACTTAGCATTGACCAGTATGATGTCATTGGAAATTTCAATATTGTGTTTAGAAAATGTGCCTATAAGTGATGACAAAGTGAAAGTAATTCAATGAGCTTGACCGTTATCTAATGGTCCATGTAAATTCTGACCACATCTATTATGCACTAATGCATTTGATATTATACACAATGATTAGAAAATTTAAATTTAAATTGAATTGTATAATAACAATTAACATATATCCTGCCATCGTCCTCAATTGGAAACATGCGAATTTTTTTCTCTCAATTGGCTGTAATTGGTGAAATATTACGAATAATAACATATTTAAGGGGGTATTCTAGTTGAGAAATTCGAAAAAAAATGATTTTTTTCTTTTCATATTTTTAAAGTCTAAACCTTTAAAAATATGTGCCTAAAAGGGTTTTTTGATATTAGTATTATTTTAAGAGTTTCAGCTATTTTTGTAAAGGCCCAATATATGAATCAGTTATGCTGCCCAAAACTTTAAAGCGATTTTCTCCAAACTATTTTTTTCAACCTGATTGTCATGATATCTTAAGTTCTAATTAGCCGATTTACTCAAAATTTTGGGAAAATATTTTTTGTATATCCCTCTAGAAGCTGAATTATGGATTTTGAAAAAAAATATTTTTTACTATTTTTAAATAAATCATGAAGGTCAAAAAAGAGGCTAATTTTTTTTTAAATCGTTACCGGTGTCGGTATGAAAAATTTTGTTTTTCATGGTTCAGTGAATAGCAACGTCTTTACTGATTAGGTTATTTTTGTTTTATTCATTTGAAAACACGAGGTTTGGAATCATGACAAACTCGACACACCTTTTTTTTAAGCCCCACTTCACATCATAACTCGACGAATTTTTGATTTTTTTTCAACAATTTTGTATTCTTTGAATATTAATAAAAACTATAGAAAATAATTTAAAGTGAAAATGTTTTTAGTTTTTTTTTAATTCTACGCGAAAAAACTAAAAAAATTTAAACTTCCAAACTAGAATACCCCTTTAAGTAAAGAAAACTCAAAAGTGTAATTATAAAAAATAATAATCTATATTTGCGACGTAAGCTTTGAGTTTTAAAAGTTAAAGCTAAAAATTACATAAAAGCTATTCAAGAATTTGAAAGAGAAGGATTAAAATAACAATTTTCAATAATATCACACTCAAACTATCCAACTACAACCATTTTAAAATCAAAACAAATTATTTAAGCACAGAACGAGCCATAAACCTTATCTTTCCCTCAACAACAAAAAATTGACCACACTAAAACAAACGACATGCCCACATTAGCATACACGACTATTCTAGTGTATACCCTTTTTCCACGGTACAACACCATACATAGTTCGTGCTCGTAAGCTAGGCGTGCCCCAGTTTTCCGGTCGGGCGCCCTCTATTAAGGTAATACGTTTCAATTTCTTTCTTTCCCCTTCCCTGCGAAGCCTTTGGGCCCCATAGGGCTACGCCCCGCCGGTCGGGGGCCCCTGCCTTGTCAGCCTGATGAAATCACGTTGGATTTGCATTTCGTTCACTTCGCAGCGCCCACGTCGAGGAAAATTCCGCGGTAACTACCCGGAAAACGCGAAGACGCCTACGACGGAGAAATCCTCGGAAAAGCGCCGCCACAACATGTTTTCGTGTGAAATATTGTCGGGTTTGATGAAAATGTTGCCCAAAAATAACGCGTATAATGATATGGAAGAAGCGGCGGCAATGTTATGGTTTAAAAATTACGCGTTGATGTGTGAATGTTAAGGTTATTTCGTGGTGTTTATTCGAGAATAAATGTAGTGACGATATTGATGGTTTATCATGTGATCATACAAATATTATTTTTCGTTGAAATGTGTTAAAAATCGAGTTTTCGAAAAACGTTTATGTACTTTGATACGTTTCCGATTAATCGTCATTTCATCAGTTGAGTGTGCATCGTTCAACTCCGAATAATTTCCTTTTCAATTTGTATCTATGAAAATTTCAACACATAAAAAGCAATCATTGAACCTCTTGTATATTGAACATCATTTTAACTATAGATAAATTGTAATAAAAAAATTTAAAAAAATATAAAGACCGTTTAATTAGTCAAAAAATATACAAAATTACTTACAAAGATAATAATTAGTAAAAAAAATTACCAACTGAACACCGCCATTACATTGAAAAATATTAAAAAGAAATGAATTTCTCAACCAAATGTCATATTATTGATATGAAAGTAATATTAATTCCATTTTTGTTAATATATATAAAAAGGTGCTTATCAAAGAATCTAAATATAATACAATTAAGATCTCTTTGTAGCACTAATAACATATTAGAAATAGCAAACAAAAAGCATCGATCGAACTATTTTTATATTAAGAAAAGTGAATGTGCGACATAAGCAAATGTTGTAGGTGGAAAAAAGTTTTCCCGGCCACTAGATTTGTATCTCGACGGTGAAAAGCGTTTTTCTCGCGTCACGAAGCAAAACCCTGAACTTATTCGGGTCATCGAGTTAATTCGTACGAGTTAACGCGCTCATAACGCCCGAAAATTATGTGCGTATTTACGTACTTGTTTATGGAATCGCGTGATATGCGATGCAATGATTTTAATTTATAATAAAGCACATGAATTTGCGAAAATTCAGCGCACCCATGTGCTGTGTATACGGAAAATGTTTCTTATTTCCATGGTTTTTTACGACACGCACTCGATGAGATAGCGAATTATGTAAAGCCGAATCGCGTGTTTTACGATTTCATTATAATATGCAACTACAGATATTGAATCGTTTGTGATATAAATATAAATAATTTTTTTTAATATGGTATTTTTTCATTTCAATATATTATGCTTTCACATGCGTTTCAAAGTAAATTCAATTAAAAAAATTTTGTGTAAGAACAATTTTTATATTGCTGCTAAAATTACGCTTTCGCCGAAAAAGTAACGTCTCATAAAACACGCCCGCACGAAGAAAAGATGAAATATTGTTTTTTTATTATATAGCTTATAGTGAATATACGCTTCGTCGAAACTGACGAGATGAGAATCGATCACGGAAAAACATGACACAATTTCGAATTTTCTCTGCTTGCTGCGCCTACGTGAAAGAAAAAAATTGTGTTTTTTCTTTCAGTACATCCTGAATGAAGAATGAAGAACCAAAACTCACAATTACAAAAAATTTAAATAATTATTTTTTTAATTTCCAATTTGTATAAAAAATATTATTAATGTTTAGATTCAATGTTTCTTAATTGCTAAAAATACTTTAAAAAAAATTGCATATAGAAACACAGATTAATCAAAAATATTATTCAGATTATGAAAATATGAATTTATGTAAAAAAAAAATAATGTTGGTTTTGATTGTGCAATCCTTATATGTTTCGGTGGGGGCGCTTTTCTGTTCACGTGTGTCTCTGTGTACGTTTTACGTTCTACCATCCCCGTATGTAAGGGGCGGTTGAAAGTGGAGTTTTTGGGTGGCTTTGTGCAAGGTCCTCCCGGAAAACCTCCCTTCGTCCCTGCGATTGACAGGGATTCTCGAAGATTTCGTTATTGCGTGTCGGACGCATTTCCTCGCTCGCGCTGCTCTTTTTTCGCCATTTTCCACCGGGGAAAGTCTCTCTCGCCGCCTCGTAAAATAATTTTCACTCGCTTGCACGTTGATGTGTGCATTTTTCTAAAACGGTTACAAGCAAGAATTTCTAATATTTTTTATATTAAAAAAATATCTCGCATTATTGAATTAATATGCCACGAATTTCATAAAAGATATTCAGAAAATTTTTCATAGAAGATTGAATCTTGGATATTAAATCGATAAAAATTTCAATATAATATAATAAAATCCTTTGATATCACAGGTTTATTAACGGAAACCGTAATAATTATCAAAAATTAAATACCCAATTCTAAAATAGAGTACCAAGGGTATTGTGCGGAGCATGTCGAGATGCCGGCATTGTTTTGAATTTAGTTCGCTAATCCTGACAAACGCTTACTTACTCGTGTCGGCCTTTTGTGCGTATAATATTAACGAGATCCTCTAGCCGAAGCAATATCGGGGCTTTGCTCGATGCAATCCTTTGTCAAAGGATTATATGTGAAAATAGAATATTATCTTGTATGGAGTTTCGTCGTCGATTTACGGCTAAGCGACGAATACGGTGTTTCGATCCGATCTGTATCGGAATGAAACGCGAGGTCGTTTCTCTTGATGATAGAAATCAGCGGGATGGTTGTCGCAGAATGGGAAAAAATGAATTTATCATTATGCAGCGTTTGTAGGTTATCGAAACAAATATGTTTTTTGTTGTGTAAAGCGTTGAAATGGTCGTCGCGTTACACACAATAGGTGAATTGTTTTGTTGCTACAGGATAAGCGACACGCTAACGAATGCTTCTGAAACTTTTTAGTGTTGTACATAGATTTCAAATGTCTTCATTGGAATTTCATTTGTATAATAAACTAATACGTTTCAAGCACGAGGTTAAATTCTATTCAAATCAATAAGTTATTGCTTATCAAAGAAATATTTTTGTTAATATAAAAAAAATAAATTTTGATTTAAAGAATTGTATTGTTTACGATATTAAATAAACATTCAATCTTTATTGAGTTAAATGAGAAAAATTGGGAAACCCTAAACGTCAGCGAATTCCAACGCAGAAAACTACGCTTGATTAATAAACTGAACCCGCTTACCGCAAATGGTTTTATGACACGCGATAATTAACCGAAAAACTTTTTCGGAAAATTAAATTTTCGACGACTCAACCTCACTACTGACGACAACTGCAAAGACCATTATTCATCACCAACGTCAAAATGCACTACTAAATCACAATTTCAATCATCACCTTCGGCCATTGACCAGTCACTTCTGGTTCGACTACCTATTATTTTATACAAACCGTACTTAATATTTTTATTGACAATTTTGTCTAAGTAGAATTTATTATTATTATAAACTAGTATATAGGCCCGATGTTAATAACATCGGGTATGGTTTTGTTAAGAAACGGAAAGCGATAAAATATGAAAACCCGATTTGAATATTTAATATTTAATTAATAAAATCAAAATAGTTCATTTATTTGTTTGTG
>JAOXNN020000065.1:591539-638833 GCA_028571205.2 Hydropsyche betteni | reverse complement strand
CAGAGCAGTGGATTTCAGTAATAAAGTATTTTGAAACTACAAAAGGATCTTTGATTCCACCGTCTCGTCGTAAACAATTGTATTAAACTGAAGTGATTTAAAAATAAAACATTTTATGATCAAAAGATTTTGTTTTTATCAAAAATGCATACCCTTGAATACCGTATGATAATCTTAATCAAATTCTTTTCACAATACAATTTAAGCCCCCGAAAAAAACAATCTCCCTCTAAAATACAATACTAATAAATTACGCATGCAATATTCAAGTTTCCAAAGTATCGACACATGAATTTTTAAATTTGTAAAGTTGCATTTGACGCTTCGTACGGAAAGTTTGAATCGAATTCTTAATGGATATTCTTTTTTTACTGGCGAACCTCGCACAATATGTATGTGCGAAAAATACGATCGAGTTGCAGATTTTTCACGCAGTAGGCTGCACATCCCGCTGAAGGGGATTAGGGTGAGCCTTCGTCTGCGAAATGAGATTTCCTAACGACCGTCGCGGCCCATATGAATAAAAAATGAGCGCGTAAATACCTGGGAAGGCTCTTCCTTGCGTAAAACTTATGTACGTAGTGCGCTTCCTTACAGTGTTCAGAGGATGTTAGGGGAATTTTGTATGAGAATACTGATTATAATCAATTTTTTTGAATATGAAAGTTAACTGCTAATATTTTTAAATCTCTATATAAATATTAATTTTCATTTTATTTTGAAAGATTTGAAAAAATACATCCATTGATATTTAATGGGTTACTCTTTAATTAAAAAGAATTCATTGGATGCCATTTAATGAGAATAAATTTATTTTATTTTAAAAAGTACTATAATTTTTTTGCAGTAAAACCTCGATTACCCAGAATAAACGGCTATTGAGATGGTCTAGATAATCGTGACAAAAAAATAGAAAATAAAAATTAGGAATTTATTAAAAATTAAATTAAATTATTTTTAGAAATTGTTAATATTCATAATTATACATACAACCAAAACAAGTATTTTTTAAAGTTATTTGCAATCTATTCATTTTTACTATTTTTGATTATTTGGTAATGAAAGAATTTGTGAACGTGAAACAAAATCGTGATGGCAGTGTATTCATCGGTTTTCATGATAATACATGAATGAAATCATAATTTTTTTATTTTTTTTTATTAAAATATTTTTCTGATCAATTTGGATAATCGAAAATCCGGATGATAAAAGTTCCACTGCGCGTTCAATATTTTTGATTGCTTAATAATTTCGAATTATTTTTACGAAACTAAACGAACATCCTCTACAAAGCATGATGCATCCAAGTATCATAAGTAGCTTCGAGGTACAAGTAGCCGAATGCAACATCGAAACCGCATTAATATCTTCAACGTATTGTATTTGGGGAAGAAGTTGGCAGATCTATTATAGATCTTGAACTATAATATACATCGAAGTTCAATGGCCTCTGCTCGATGGTTGATGATAGCAGACCGCCTCATTATCGAAGTGCTGATCGATCTGGTTGTCGACATTGTTGGCTTCGTGCGATTCGCATTGTCAATATTTGATGAGTGTTGATTGATTGAGTCGCAAGTTAAAATTGATATCATGTTCGGTTTGCAGTTCATCAAATCTCTGCGTTGATTGCTACGATTTCAATAAATAAAAAACAACTTCGAATACCGCAATTTTCTCCATAACCTCGATAATTTTTATAAAAATTCACTGTAATTTTGTTCAATTTGAGACAGTCTAAAGAAAATACTCGTACACTATGAAAAATAAACGAGCAATGGATCCATAATAAGCCCGCTGCGCGTAATTTCGAATTCATAAAGACGCTTTCGAGGAATCGACAAAAGCTAAATTGTCAGTAATTTGAAACCATTGACAGTGTGCAGATATTATATAATATGCATGTCGCTCGTCCATGGGTAGATGCGAGCTAACCAGAATGAACATCGTTAGGCAATTAGTTGAAATTAGTTGAGTGAATTAGTTTGATGGATACATGAGAACCATATGAGGAGTGGTGGGCGGGTTATGGGTGGGGCGCAAAGGAGGCTTTATCCACAATGCAAATTCGCTTCGTTTCGCATTAAAAGATATTTAATACGAGGAAGCTACGGAGGCTCGTTCCCGACAATTTACAACAACAATGCCGCGTTTGATTACGATCGTGTGCTAAAATGAACGAGCGTGCTGAAGATCTAATATGTGTATGTAAATTGAGACAATTTACACGAATGTACGCAAAGAAATATGAAATGGGGATGTTGAATCGATTTATGAATCCTTTATGAGTTTTGCTCGAATGTGAGGGTTTGTCAAGGAAATGGATGATTTAAATGAAGATGTATAAATACTTTACAGAGAACTTTGCCAGTATGAAATGCAAACTGTACAGTTCTATATTTATTCCCAGTAAATATTGTTCATTTGATTTATTCGAAAAAATATGAACCAAAAATACAAGAGACGACAAAGTGCAATTCATCCGATCACTATCGTTTGTGAAGTTGATGAGGAATTTCATAAGACCAATGTGAAAGATTTTTTATTAAAAATACTTCACAAATGAAAATTTGCTTCGTTGAATATCAATAGGATATTGAAAAAGACATCATTTTAATTTATTCCCAACAATATTCTCTGATATTACCATATATACAAATCAAATTATATTTATATTTTTTTTATATAAAAAAATATTGCAGCGACCCGAAGAATTAAAATAAATCCCAACATTTCAATCCGACTCCATACAGTGAGTTCAAAAATAGCCCGCGCGCATTTTAATATCACTACGGCAACATTAAAACGGCAGGTCGTCGGCCAGACGTGGGCGTATCCTTTCATAGGGACGCACAATACACAAATATATATAATACGGTCCATTCAGCGCGCATAATGGCCATATCTGATTTCCATCGTCGAAATCGAGGCCTGATTAATCTCGGCTCCGTCGTCAATGGGCCCGTCAATGGAGCGCCCATCGGCGAGGCTTCGCCCCTTCATCCGGGCCCCGTCGGGTCCACTGGCGGGTGCCCCCAAAATAGCCCTATTCTATCTCGTTTAAATGTATGAGGTGTTTAGAATCAAAATCCTCATTCTTTTCTGATTAAATCGAGATTATTGAATTCAAAATGTGTTTAAGAAGTGATGTAATATTTTAGATTATCCCCTATCCCCTACATATAATAGCGGGTTTCGTGTGTTCGTTCGTTCGTTCGTTCGTCTGTCTGTGTGTGTCGATGACGCTTGCGAATTTTATTTTATTTTTATTTTTCCACGACTTTTAAATGAACGACCCGAACGGTACTGATGATGATGATTATGATGGTGATGATGATTATGATGGTGATGATTGATAATGATGGATGATGGATGGATGATGATGATGATTTTTTTTTCCTTTTTTCAAATGAACGACCCGAACCGCGACTTTTGATGATGACGATGATGATGATGGTGATGGTGATGATGGTGATGATGATGATGATGATGATGATGGTAAGGATGATGATGATGATGGCGATGATGATCATGGTGATTTTTTTTTTATTTTTTCAAATGAACGACCCGAACCGCGACTTTTGATGATGATAATGATGATGATGATGATGATGGTGATGATGATGATGATGATGATGATGATGGTGATGATGATGATGATGATGGTGATGATGATGATGGTGATGATGATGATGATGATGATTTTTTTTTTCTTTTTTTCAAATGAACAACCCGAACCGCGATTTCGATGATGATGATGATGATGATGATGATGATGATGATGATGATGATGATTTTTTTCCTTCTTTCAAATGAACGACGGGTACACATTTCGAGTTCACACAATCAAGTTTTCACATTTTATCGTTTTCCGTTTCTTAACAAAACCACAGCCGATGTTATTAACATCGGGCGTATATACTAGTTAATTAATAATGTGGAATTCTTAATCAAAATATAATTTTTTTTAAATGAATGATCTTATGAATAGTTAACGATATTAAATTAATCGTAATTTGGATGATGAATCGTAATTTTTTTGGTAAAATTTTTGATGGGTATGAATTTGTCATAGTTTTGATAGTGAATTTTGATTCTAAACATTCTTCATTTATGTGAATGAGGTGGTTGAATTTACAAAGGGGTGTATGTGAAACGACCTTTGATGTCCTGTGACCATTGACGGCAGGACGTGCATCGGTGCTGATTACGCGAGTTTCAATGATGCGAATAAAAAATTTCATGATTCAAACGCATGACCACAAAATCTCTACGATTTTAGTATTAAAATTTTCAATTGGATTATGTTACATTCAAATTTATATAATAAATATTAAAAACTATATAAGTCACATCTGAAAACTCATCCAAGCACCCACGCAAACCATAAAGAGACACGTTTTAAAATTTCACACAACAGCGCTGCAATATCGAAACATTTTACGACCCCAGCATAAAACATAACGCGAAAATGCACGCGCGCCTACTCCACAACCTTCGAGGGCACGTTCAGCGAAAATTTCCAAAACCCCTAACACTTTCCAGGCTTTCCAGGTGAAATACAAGCGAGACGCTCAAGAGGACGGAGACAATCGTTATTAGGGCCATCGAATGCATACAAAGCGACGCATTTCGCTTCTAAGACCCCGCGGTTCTGCACTCCTTTTTTCGTCCTTTTCCGGATATATTGCCCCTACAGGGTGGCAGGGGTTGGTGCGAAAATAACCGCTAACTGCTCTTTACGACTCGTTTATGCGTTTTCGCACACCTGTGCCCCGAGATGAGGGAACGAGGAACACATTTCATATTCCGAATGGAGACGTCCGATGGCCGCGTTAAGGCGACGGCTCGAATGGGCCTATTTCGAGTTTAACGCGAGAATTTCTTTCAGGAGGGTTCGTCTGAAATATGTTTATATTTTTTGTGTTTTATGTTTGGTTGTAAATCTTGGACGATTTTGCGTTGATCGGTCGTACGATTCAATATCCGAGCGATGATTTTCTTTGTATGGATAGGTAATATTGAAAAATTTTTTGAAGCATAAGCAGATTCATATGGATACGTTTAATTAATTGAAATAATATTTTTACAAGATATTTTGTTTATTGCAAAGAAAATAAAACCAAAATAAAAGAGAACGATTCGAATTCTGAAAGCGCTAAAATCTCATAATAAAAAAGTATCGACGCCCGAAACAATACAATCCGTTAAGTATGAGCGCGTCACAATTCTTTTATTGCGCCATACTCACAAAAAGGACATATTTCTCTTACGACATTTTTGTTTTTATTTTCGCCGAGCTATATAAACGTTCTGAAGAATATTTTAGTGCAGCATAAAAAAAAAAATTCTTTCATGCCACAATAAAGCGAAGAGTTGATAACACGCAGATGAAACCGCGCTCGTTTTTTTTATATTGAGCGAAACAAAAAGCTTTCATTACGAACAAAACGAATTTATTTATTTACACGCGTTTTCAGGACTTGCACACCGTAAGGATGCGTCTGATATTTATTTTCTTCGATAAAAATACTTTAAAGAGGAGCGGGGGCGTTCCGCGTGGGCGATTTTCTTTCTAAGTATTTCCTCCGAAACAAAAAAAAAAATACGGACGGAAATTATCGGTCTAAAATAAAAATAAAACGGGCGGAAAACTTTCGTGGAAACGCGGACAGGTGAAGCCGGTACGTTTCCGCGTTCCGAAGCGATAATATATATCGTCGAGTCGTGCGAAAGGTGTGTTTTTAAATTGAACGCGAAGATTTATCGGAGTGTATAAATTTTGCGCAACAGCTGCGCCCGGCGTGACGAAAGGCGGGAATTTAAATTGAATCTTATGCAAAATTTATTGACATCATAAGCGAGGATGCGCGCTTTTCGTCGTGTTGCTTGATTCATATACGAAGGATGTTGCTGGTAATTAGCGTAGTTGAAAATCGGTGTTGAATATAGTTTCATGTTTGTTTTTTCTTCATTGAAGCAAATTTGTGATTTTTTTGAATTGCTTATAGCAAAAAAAATATTTTTTTGTATTTTGGAGTCATTATCTACATATATATTCTCTATAAACATTATAGATTAAAATTATTCGATATTTTGAATTTTTCATAATGTATGATAAAGATAGGATAAATTTCGTAGTTTTAACTACAAAAAACACCCATTTTTACAACGTTTTTCAATTAGTACTATAATATACTTTATAAAGCTTGATCCATATCCTGCCATTGTCCTCAATTGGGGACACACTGAGAATGAGACGCGCGAGCTTTATATTCTTAGTTGGTTGCTCTTGGTGAAATATTACAAATAATAGTATATTTAACCGAAAAAAAAATTTGAGTACTGTGCAAAAGAATCTAAAAATTTTAGAAAAATCTTAAAAAAGGGGTTAACTTTAATATGCTTTAAAGAACGACCATTTAAGTATTCTTCAAATTAAAAAAAAGTAATACAAGACTATTCCTCTAAGCACATCGATAAACACAAACCATTCCAATCGAATCGCACCGAAACCCAAAATCAATTCGAACAATTATTTAATTTCGATTCTATTCCATTAGATCTAAGCAACGACGTCAATATTTACACAGTCCGACTTTCTCGCTTCGCATTTTTCGTTAACGTTTTCAATTAACGGCCAACGTTCGTTCACGTTTCCACTCGATTCGACCCATGACCCCTTTCTGAACTGAAACCAACGCCAACACCGAACCACCCCCGAAACCACCCCCTTTCCGCCCGTCCATTCTGGCTCGTCTTGGCCCCCTTTCACCCCGTTTTTCCATTCGCACGCACGCCCAACGAGCGACAGAATCGTCCCATCCGATATGAACATTGCATTAAAAAGCAATCTTCAGCTACCTAGCGACAAAGTGTGTGTGTGTGCGCGTTATATGCTCGTCGTATGTTGCCTGATACAAAATGCAGAGTGGATGATGAAAGCTCTCGGCAAAAATGCTCTTTTCTACCAGCGAGCTAATCCCGAATTACGTGCGAGTATAATAAATGTATACAAGATAGTGGGATTATCTTAAAGTTAAATTTTACGGTTTGATATAAGATCTTGTGAGGAAATGGGTGATTTCATAAATTCAGTTTTGTTTGAAAATACTTATATTTGTCAAATATCATAATAAATGTAACAATGTGAAATAAGTATAATTTTTATATTATATTATAGCTTTTGATTTAAATATAAAATCGTTTGAATGAAACATATTATATTTGAAGCAAATTTAAATTATAGAAATATTATTTATATAGAATATCCTCATTAATTTCCCAAAAAATTTTTGTACATCAAATGAGTGAATATTTAAACTGTTTATATTATTGGTCCAAAGGAATAACTGAAATATTATAATATTCAATATTAAATGTGAGTTAATATACAACTAGCTAGAAAATATAATATAATACACCAATCCTCTTTTTACACGGCGGATACGTTTCACAGAATGCAGTTAGGTTGTCTGTCAACCACCTAAAATCTTTGTACAAATTATCTATAAATGACTACTTCAAATCTTCTCCATTGAGTCAAAGTCTGAACTCAATACGTTCCTCATACCATCGCGCAATTTAATAAATTTTCTATAGATTCGCTCTTTTGGCGACTAACCATTTCATATTAAATGCGAATAATTTTAACCCGGAAACAAATTATGAACCAATTAATAAGTCGATAATCGTAGCGAATACTCAACGAATATTGCCGACGATGAAATAATGATTTCGTACCCACACAAGGTGACAATGTGGCCAACGTGCGATAACATATGGGTGAAAAAATAATTTAAACTACTAAGCTACCGGCAACCGCAAATTACAACAACAAAACGCACGCGGCCGAAATTAAAATTGATATATCTGCAAACCACCCGAAAAATCTGGTCACAATACAATACGCAGCAAAAATACAAACGCTGTCGAAAAATAATATGAAATCAATTAATTAAATTCTCAAACCAAATTACCCAGCGATAGAATGAATTTGCAGCAACACGAGTCGACAATGATATAAAATTAATCAATTGGTTTTTGAATAAAATTAAAATCTATGAAAGCCGAAAAAATGTTAATTTTTAAATTTCTTGAAACAATGCAAAATGGCAATAAAACACGCATCAAACAATGCACGTCGTTATCAAAGAAATATTGAATTTCTAGACCAAATTTTTGGTCTGTATACATAGGCTAATTTGGGCCAACAACGCCCCGCTGTAGCGTATGACGTCGAAGTGAACACAATTTTTTTCAAATGACCTGAAACTAAGAGAAATTATCTCAAGACAAGCGTTACGCCAGGTGAACACCGTCTGAAAGAAAAATACACTGGAAAAAAGCAGCGCGATCTGACAATTGAGACTTACAGGTTACTCAATTCGACCGAAAAAAACGAACGTCTCTCAAACGAAAGACGTCAAAAAAATGTTAAAATGAAAAAACGTCATGAAAAATTATTGGTTCTTCTTCTTTGAAGCGAGTTATTTTGAGACCGTGCAAAAAATATTACAAATTGAATATATTCTAATTATAAATAAAATCCACATAAAACCAAGTTTCTAAAATCATCCATTATTCCGGCTCACACTATATAATCATTAAAATCATTCATCACTCAAACTATTAATATGGCCAAACTAAAATTTCGCGCTTACACAACGGGCGAGGGATAGTTTCGGCTCCGCAACAACACAACAACAACAACAACAAAATTCGTTTTGACAGTTTTGCGGTTAATCAACGGACCGTTCAGCTCGCGAATATGGCGGTCTGTTTGCGTCGTGCGTGATTCCGAAGGGCCGTCAATTCGTGGACAGCGGATGAAATGTGAGTTTTTCAGTCGATCGGATATATCGGGTGCTATTTTCAGCTGGTGCATTGTGCGAACGTGCATCGACTCGGATCGCTGTAAACTGCATTTAGTTGGAAAAATAAGCGAAAACGTGCGAAAGCTCCATGTGAACTCGAACGGGTATTTCCTAGAATCGAACCGTACGTGTACACCGTTAAAAGCGTTTGTTTTAATGTTGGGGTTTTTTTTTTTTGAGGAATCGAACTTCAATCAAGCGAATATAATATACATTTAATAAAATTTCTATATATACTTTTTTGTCAGTTGATTTTCTGATTATTTTTTAGGTAATCGATT
The DNA here is from genome assembly GCA_028571205.2 of Hydropsyche betteni. Classification (NCBI taxonomy): domain Eukaryota; kingdom Metazoa; phylum Arthropoda; class Insecta; order Trichoptera; family Hydropsychidae; genus Hydropsyche; species Hydropsyche betteni. Next base: position 629,676 of record JAOXNN020000065.1, on the reverse strand, counting down.
TAATCACTTTGATTGATTGCAGAAATTAAATAATAGGTATTGGTTTAGGTTAAAATTAATTGATTCAGCAAGTTTTTAATAACTGATAATGTGTTTTTAATATTTTTGTGTTGATATAGATGTTTGTATTCATATTTATGTACATTATAAACCAAAAAATTGTTGTCTTTCATTTGGGAATTATTAGTGAGCAAATGCGAGATTTTGGATTTTTACCTAGAAATCGAAAAAATAATAATAATTCGAAAACTATAACGCTTTGGACTGAGGTATGTTTACTTTAAAATATTCCAAAAGATACGACCTTTTTCATTTTTAAGGCTTTGCATCACTTCTCGGCACACATTATTTAAGTGAATAACCTTATCACACTACTATTATCAAAATAGATATTAAAAAAGATTTCAACATATTTTTAAAACTGTTGACCGATACCTAAATTACAGCAACCAATCAAATAAAACCATAATATTTTATCCGATAATCACAATCAACAAATTATATAAATAAAACGACACTAACGAAAATTCATCGAAACAAAAACACTACGACAAACGCTTGCATTTTCCATATAATGCGGACGCAACTCGCAATTTCAAATTAATACGCCCATCAATTCGAAATTTGTATCATGAACACACACGCGACATAATCAAAGACCCACATACACACACTCACAACAAACCCGAAATGCAATATCGAAATGCCCGAGCCGGACAAACATTTCAATTCGCCCATAGAAATGCATCGGAGAATGCACCGTTGCACCCGCGCGGCGCAAAGTTGATAGTTTTGTCCGAAACGCAAAAATCCCCTTTCGACCCCAAAGGGCCTAAAGGGCTCGGAATGCCAGTCCGGACACGTACAAAACGGGAAATTAAAGGGAAAAGCATATTTGTGCGATGCACGTGTGCATGTGTGGCCGCTTCGATTCGATTATGTATGAAAAATGGACATCGCTCGTGTGCATCGGCTCTATGCAATTTTAAATCGAGCGGTTTTCAAGCCGATGTATGCAATTATTGTAATTCGATTCGTGATTGAAGTATTTATTGCGGATTACTTTGAAATTTTGTCGCTATCCGTATTGCTTTTGAAATTTCGCATCGATTGAAAGTTGTAATATTTTATGAACGTGTATACATCATCATCGTATATACGTAATTCGCCATTTATTTTTGGATGAAGATTTCAAGTTTTCTGGTCTTCTAAATATAGTAGAACCTCAATTATCTGAATTGATTATTTGTTTTAAAAATAGCAGATTTTGCAGTGTTTTTTTTATAACATGCTTCCAAAAATTTACGAGTTTGTAACAAAATTATACTGACTCGTGAAAACTCAATTATGAGGGTGATCAAACCTAACAGGAATTTAATTTTTCAAACTATCTTTTTGAGTTACAAAGTGATAATAATATATAATAATTTATTTTTAAAAACAATTTTTCAATACAAAATAAAATAATTTCTATGTGTAAAAAATTTGAGTTAAAAACAATTCTCACAGATAGTGTTAAAAATTATAATTTAATTTATTATTATTTTGGAAATCTGTGCTTCACTACCATGGGAATTCTTCGTTTTATTCACAAATTATACCAGTATCAAATAGCCAAAAATATTAAAAATAAATAGACTGTAAATAAGTTTAAAAAATTCTCAAAGATTGTGCGCACAATTATGCCCACCAATGTTTTATAAACAATTTGATTTAATTTCAAATAAATTTACAACGTTTATTAAATGTTAATTTTTTGCTGTCCTAAAATCCGGATTTTTTACTATCCAACCATATCAATTCCAGTTTATTTCGAATAATTGTGGTTTTACTGTATATTATTCACGATATTCGCTGAAAGATAAATCACGTTATCATAATTTAAAAACATGATCTAAAAGATTCTTTCCCTTCATCTCAAATATGTATCCTTTTTATTTAGTTGACAAATAATTTCCCTAAAATGACAAATTATCATTCATCCGTCTTATCCAATGTGTAATCCTGTGCAATTTTCATTGAAAAATCAGTTCCCATTACCCAATCTATTATACAGCACTTAAAGCAAACTTCCCCTTTCTTGCATCAGATTCGTCAAGCTGCATTTGCGGCCATAATAAATGCCACACTCGTGCGTAATACACGACATATTCATATTCAAAAAGGGTGCATGATGCATAAACCAACATTAGAATGATCAAGAATTGAGTGCGTCACGAGATCGGACATAATTCAAGGCATTCTGGAATATCGAAAGGACGATTGACGGCTAACACGAAACTGCACTTCGACTGGTGCATTCGATGCATACGAAATTGCACCCCAAAATTACGCATGGTATGTTCATATTCTAGTGTTCGATGATTTCAGTTTCAGGTATGAAAGAAAATGAAATGTCCGAAAGTTTTCGCTCAACGTTGATTAATGAACCTCATAATCAGCTGCAGATTTCTTTCCCCTCTACAATATAACATGAGTTGTTATTATGTCTCGGGGATTCAGTGGTAGTTCTGGAAAATCAGGGGGCGGTACTCAAAGGTGGAAAAGATTTTCAAGGATCCCTCATTTTCTCATTTTTCCGGTGATTGGAAGACTCGTTCTAATAAATAAGCTTTAATAAAAATAATGGCATTTAGCGCATCGCCAATAATTGGCATAGATTCGCAAGGAGAGTTTTAAATTAGATTTTCCGAAACGATCTCGAGATATTTCCTTTTTCTGCTTCCGCGGATAAACGCGTCTTTTCAGCTGCGAGAGAAAAAAAATACATCGGAACGAATTGAATTTTCGCCGATTTTCCGGCATATCGTTGTCTGTTTGAGCTTCCGAATTTACAATCTGATACTGTGCAACGAATACAATTTTCTCTTTTGGCGGAAATACTCATTCCGAAGTATTAAACGGTAATAAATTATGGCAGATCGCAAAAGGGTTGAGAATTATAATGAATGGGTGCATCGTTGTGCGGATGGAAAACGCCCCGTTTCAGAAGAGGATAATATAATAAGCTCGATGAGAATAAATCCTCTTTGACCTGATGAATCGCAATTATCTCCCTCCGGAAAAGTGAATCGCCTTAAAGCCTCATTGTTCTATTATCGGATCACGACGAATACTTTTCCTTTGGAAAATTTTCGAAAATACACACTCAAAGCTAATATCCTACGTAGGTATAGAGCGGGAGCGTAAGTACGTGAAAAGTTCACTCGCAGTTTTAATATCGAACAAAAGAGACGGCGGCTTTCTCTTTCCGCAGAAATTTTCCGGTTATTGGGAAATCGCTTACATAAATTGAAGATAAATCCCTAGAATGGGCGATGAAAATAAATTGGCTCTAAATAAATTGCGTTTATATACCTATAAGTTTATACGACAACGTATACTTAACGGCGGCGAAATGTCCTTTATTAGGAAATATTGTTCGATTTCGATTTGAAGAATAGGCCTGAGGATAAGAAAATCGACAAAGATGACATTTGTTTGGAATCCTGATTGATTGAGAGAGATTCTAGGCTTCTTTTTCTGTCCTTCACCGGCGATTCATCTTTGTTTTTCGGATAATACCACAATACGTTCGACCAAAATAGTTTTTCTTTATCTCAATCCGTGACAAATACCAAAAATTTTAGCAACCTCAAGTATATCAATTTAAAAATAAACAATAAATTTACATTCAATTTGATTTCAAAATTATTATTATATAAAAAAAATAAACAATAATTCATATTCCTTATTATAGAAAAGAGTGAAAGATATCAATATAGATACATGACAGTACAATCACGAATACAAACAATTTCTCGTTTTCCGAGAATTCGAAATATTTTTCTATGTAACGTTTGAGAAATTCAATGCAAGACAGTCATGTGCATCGAAGATTTCATACAGCAAATATTATTGGTGGAATTGATCTGTTTATGTTGGCGGGTGGCCATGTTATTAGATTCCGTGTTCGCCTGGTCCGGGTCCGACGGAATTCCAATAGTCAGGGTCGGCAGAGGTAAATAAATATAAATACAAACGCCCCTTCAAATATATGTATGGGGACGGTAAGACGTTATACCCCTCGTCCTAAGGGATGTTTCTTTTATGATAAAGGGGGAAAGATTCGATTTTTTTTTGAAAAATATGAAATTTTCCGGAAGTCGCAAAATATTAATTTTCATATCGGTGGAATTTCAATAGGTAAATATTTTTGATCCCTTTTTAATATGAATTTATACAAAAATCGTTATATTTCATTGACAAACAAGTTGTTGGATACTTGTAACTTTTATCGAACACGTGCACTTTCCAAATAAAAATCCCACGACATACAAAAACGGTTATGCAACCTAAAATTAAGAACAATACGCTTTTTATGACTTCACACATAAACGAACGTCATGAAATACTCAACCAAGGGTTAAAAATCAATTGGAACAATGCGTACGTCTACATCAAAGACGCATAATACCAAACAACGAAGCGTCACATTTTAACGACACGACAATTTGTCATCAAACCGCGACGGCGATAAATTAATTTTCTTATTTGAATACAAATTCACATTTGATTATTTTTTGCCGGGAAGGATTCGCAGCACACGACAAGGAGACAATCCATTTATCACTAACAAAAACTAACTAACTAACACTAAGCAAAAACTAACATGTCGCAGCGGGAAATCGCCGAGAAAAGCCATTTTCCGTTGCATTGTTCGAATTTCCCGGGACATCGGTCGTGAAAGTATCGCCCTAACGGCGCCGTTCGATTTACCTCATGCCAATTCCAACATCGATCACTACTCATGCCATACGATTATTATTTATGAGACGTTTTAGGCGTTTTCCCGTAATGATTGTGCGATGTCGTTCTGCAAAGCGATGGAAAAACCTCGCGGGAAAACGAACACACGGTGGGCGAAAATAGAACGCTCGATCGAACATTGAATAATTTAATGAAACTTTAATAATATATTAATATGTAAATTTCATAAATTATTCGATTTTAATGATAAATATCATATTCAGTACACATTTATTAAATAAATATATTAAATTGATATCTCTGAAATATTAGATTGATGTCAAAGTTTGTCGTATTTTTATTTATCAAATATCGTATTTTGAAATCGAACCAATGCAATTTATGCGAGGTATAACATTTTTTTATGGATCAACTTCTATATTCAACACGATCTTTCTGATATTTTGACGTGGATTGGAATTAATTATGGCCCGTCACATATTATTATCATGTTTACCAGATAATGAAAAATCTTCAGATCAGAATTTCATAAACCACAACTGAGTAATTCTAATGTAAACTACATCTATAATATACAAATAATAAGTAGCAAGCCAAAACATAACAAAAAGCATCTTCCGCGTAATAGAATACTTTTAATATAGATGTTGTTCATTAATTTCGAGAAAGGAAAAAAAAATTGACCATCGAAAAATATGATGAAATTTCTGCATTGACCCAATATTTTATCAACAACATATACAACTCATATAAGAACAAGATTTTTGGTAATAAATAATGATTTTTTTTTTTATATTAAAATATTGAATCTATAACTTGTCATGGAATTAATAGTACAAAATCAAATCCATCAATTGTTGCCGGTCTATATCGCTTGACTATAATAATTACTTAGAGTCGACTTACTCGATAAGTCTAAACTCCTATCAAAAATTAAATTTGTATTTAACAATTAATTTAAATTTTCGTTATTTTTTCAATTATACATTAACAGAAACACACCCCCCGCCATATGCAGACAATCAGACCAAATTCTGCATTATGAATATGGAAACGTAAAGCAAAAGCGCACAGCGAGAAATATATGGCCCGAACACGTCCTGACGTTGAATTTATTGCGTGTGACAGTAAATATGTGGCGGCTTTCGACGTTTTTAATTCTGGGTGATCCTCGCATCCCCGAAAATCTCCTCCCTTTCGATGTAAAGCCTCGAACAGGATAATGTGGTCGCGCGCTCGACAATACTCGAAATTAATGATCAAAAGTGCGCGTCTGTCACCGACTATTTTATTTTTTTGTGGCCAATCCCAACCCGAGGCGAATCTAAATCCTTTACAATTGTATACCAAGGAAAATGAATGGCGTACTTTATGAAAAAAGGATGTTTGCGATGAAAGATTCGTTCATTGTACGAGTTGATATGTGAATGTTCCTAAGCGGTACTTATATATGTTCAGTAAGTAAATTTAATATAATTATTGAACAAATTTATAAATATAAAAATATTTATTGTATTAAAATTTTGTATGCACGTGTTAAGCTAACGATATCAGCTTTTGTATGCATGATGGTGCACTTAAACCGTTGGGCAGTTTGGCCAGTAGAAGTTACCAATTAAAATAACAAATGCGCCTAAACGGCCACTCGTTAACTGCTCGTTAAACGACGCTCGTTCGACGACTCGTCGTTAACGGACGAGTGCGGATTCGACAAATTCAGCGGTTCTTAACCTATACTCTTTGTATATGGAACAGCTTTTCAGTGTGCACCCAAATAATTAGCAACTCTAAGCATTTACTGCACTAGCGCAAGTATCGGTTAATTAATTTACAATTTTATACAAAGAATTCAAAATACATTTTGAATTTTTAATCAATATGTAGTTTGCTTTCAAGCAGATCAAATTTTCGCTCCGAGTGCACTTTCAAAACATATTCACACAAGCTTCTTGCATATTGACATTTATTCATTTTTACGTTCACTCAAACAGATTGAATTGGCCGGAGTCCCGGAAGTGTGCAAATTTCAGCGAAAAATTTATTACTTAAATTTTAAATTTTGCAATGGCTGAATTGCGTTTTGTATTTCGCGCAAACTCGATGAAAACTGCAAAGCGGGGCCGCAGCTCTGTTTAAACTTTTTCGCGAAAGTTAATTCCGTCCGCTTCTTATTTTAAGCGTTATTTATTGCACAAAAGGAAATCGGTGAGACAACACATTGCCGAAATAGAATACTTTCTCTTAATATTTACATCTTAAAAAGTTATATTTGTTACATTGAGAGATTTATTTTGTAGACTCTTTATTTTTCATTTAATTTATAAAAATGAATCAATTCATCATATACAAAATTATAACCAATATTTTTGACGTTCACTCGTGTTCATTAAACTTACAATATATTGAATGAAGCGCGACTGCAGTAAAATATGATTAAAAAAGCTTTTAAAACGACAGTAAACACATTAGCTGAATGCACAATATTAATTAATGGGCTGAAGGACCATACAAATATTTGTCGTCTCGTTAGTTTAAAGCGCATGAAATACGACCAACATACATTGCATATATTATTGATTATCATATTAACATGATTATATATTCAATATTATGTAATATTACACATAATTAAAATATATTAACATATCCCAGACTAAACTTGTAAATTATAACAGAATAGTTAACTGCGTAATAACTAAACATCTTTTTATTGTTATTTTTTAATAATTATTAATATTATGATCCAAATTATATTATATTGGAGCACTCCCTCAAAGGACAATATATAATCAGGCGACATTCCTTAATCGATGTAAATAAGATGTTCACGGGGGTAGTAGGTGGGATCCGACAGGAAATGAGGTGGTGGATCCCGACAGGATCCCGCAAGGATCCGGAGCCGGCAGATTCGTCCGCCTCCGAAATGAGCCTTTGGGGAAATTTCACGGGGCCCAGCTCGCTCCTTATGCTAAACAATTTAATATGACGACTGCTGCGCTCGTGGGCATTATCCTGGTTACGGAGACATTAGCATATTCGGGCTGAGATGCATCGGCCGTGGCAATTTGGGAAGCGCGGTTTTTCGCAGGGAATTTATGTCTTGGAGAAGGGATAGGGTGTTTAGTTACGGGTGGGATTAATGATTTTTCTTTTTTATGAATATAAATGTATTTTTTTCGAGTTTTGAATTGATAATGTGATTGTGTTTAAATTTTTTAGATCTTTTGTATTTTTGATTTTAGTTTTGTATTTTTGTTTTAGTGGCTAGCTAGTCGTAAAGTAGTCGTCGTTTTGTAGTCGTTAAGTGATGAACGATACAGTTAGTTGTTATATCACGGGTAGTTATCAACTTACGACGGAGATACGTTTCTTGGTCGTAATCGAATCCATACGTAGAAAACGAATCAATTTGATTCATATCAAAATTTTCATTTTTAGCCTGCCATGGTTCCCAATTGAAAACAGTGTCTATTTTGCTCTAAAACATTACAAATAAAAACTTATTTATGTTTAGAAAATTCTAAAGTATAATTATGAAAAAACAAAATCTATATTTGTTTAATAATTTGATGTAATAATCGATTGCCGCGAAAATTTCAAGGTAAATACAGGTTAATTAAAAGTACAATGATTCAAACGATATATTATATATTTTTACCGAAATATATTGAAGGTAGTTCGAAAGTAATTTTTGAAAAATAATAATTTTTTTTTTCAATCATAAATGCGAACCGTCATAAATCGAGAACTACTGGATATAAGTATGTATACTAGGTAAAGTTTTTAATACTCAAACTCATATAGGGTTTTTTTTTCATTTTCTTACTTAACGATGGGCTAATATATATTATTAAAAAGTTATAGTAAAGACTTTAGTATTTTAAATAATTTAATACACTAATCGCATAATTACCAAGAAATCTAATTAAATCGTAAATTTAACAAATACTTTTTCAAATTTGATTCACAACACCAATTCCAATATGCAAATCAAATATGTAGCAAAATCGTCGAAATCCATTGCACGACTTCGCCAGACGTTCACGTAATCCGAACGCTAAATCGCACAAAACGTAACAATGAAAATTTCGTCTTCCTTTTTGAAAAATGCCGACGAGGCCGCTGAAAAAGTTTCAGTAATAAAAAAGATAAATAGACGCAATTATGTAGTATTAAAAAAGCGTCGGTTCACTGGGACGACCTGATTCCCGTTCATCGGGGCGGGCCCGTCGTATCCCGCGGGCTCAACCCCATGAATAATTGATGGCGCACGTTAGCCCATCCATCATTCCGGCTGCAAATCTTTCTTTAAAACTTCGAGCGGCTCACCTTAACCTTTTGCGAATGGCGAAAAGGGAAATCGCCCGGAGAACACAATAGTGTCATAACTTGGGACGATGGACCCTCCGAGACTATCTTTGGAGTTATATTGTCGTTTTCGTATGAAAATTTGAAGATTGTTTTATTTCGGTTGGTGTAATGTAACTAAAAGGATCTCTACCGATTATAAAAGTTGATTTATAAACAGCTCAGTTTTTTAAATATTTTTTTTATAATATTTGAATGTATCAATAGTTATTATCGCCATTTCAAAATATCCGAACTTCTGACTGTAAATATAACGCAAAGATTTAATTAAATTTTCAATTTAAAAATATCGATATGATAAAGATAGGTTTTTCTCAATTATTGAACTAAAAGGTGTCTGTTTTATTTATTGAATCAAAATTTTGGCAGTTTTGCATTTCGTGTGCGATTCGCCTACGTCACTTTTGCCACGTTCGCTTGGCGCTCCTTCTGTTTGCTGTAAAAATAATATTTCACCGCAACTTTTCGAGATATTTTTTTGCGCGAATTTCGCTTCATTCGTGTTTTTTCCCCGACAACGACCGAAAAAAAAGACGAAAGAGTTCCGAAAACATTTCAGGTGAAAATACAAATATCGACGATGACGACAAAAAATGGAATGAAAAAAGCGGAATAAAATAATATTTGTTTGGGAAGGGTGCGCCGCTTGCAGAATGCAAAACGTGCGCTCTTTCAGATTTTTATGGCCATCATCCTATCGGGGAATATTTTATATTGTGTATTTCCGCAATGCATCCGAACGTGAGAATCATCAGTGATTACCATGTCTGTCAAATCATATTTTAAATATTTTATTTCAATAGAATACATTTATAAAAATGTATGAAAAAAGTTTACGTGGTAAAATATTCTATTCCATACGATAAATCCATTTCAAAGGAGATCATCCGTTTGTTCGTAGAAACGTATTGTTATCGTTGATCTGACTTGAAGGACTTCAATTCAGCTCTACGTCGCTTTCTACTACGTAGAATTTCAATATATCCTAGCAGAGAATAAATTTGATATTTCGAAAAGATACAAGCTAGAAACGCGACATCGCAATATCCCAACAATCGATCCAGTGATTTACTTACATACTAAACCGAAGTATGCCATTACAGTACTTACAACGAGAACATTATCCATTGTTTGCTTTGTAAACCCGTCTGAAACCGAAGTGTCTGCAATATCCAAAGGTCCGTTGCGGCGAACCTCAAAAACCACCCTTTTGGTTTTCGTATTTGAACGAAGCACGGTTTAACGTATCCCCGAAGGGTCGAAATCCACATGACGGTCAGTTTTTCCTAAGATTTTCCCCATTTAACGTATTGCGATTCGAGTGTTGAAAACCACACCGGTCTAGAGATGCGGACAAGAGGAGACATTGATGTATTACGATCACCTTCCGAAGGCCAAAGACAAGCGATGTTAAGCTTGAAAACTCCATTAATTCCCGTGACACAATAATGCTGGATTTCTCTCCAGCTACCGATCGGAGCCACTTCTCATTAACTCGGCCTTTTAAGATATTGCGTGCTTCCTGCTCGTTTTTTCCGTACAATTTTTTAAAACGATGACGATGATTAAAAGTTGCGTAGAATTTCGGAAGTGGTTCACTTAATCGCCGCAATTTGAACATCTGCGTCTCTAAATTTTGATATCAATCTCCTTCAATTTGACTTTAACCATTCGTTGCGGCATTGAAGGAAATTTTCAATATTTGAAAAAAGTAAAAGTTATATAACAAAGATATATTTTGAAATATAAAACGCTATGACTTTTACGATTGGCGAATTTTTCCATAGCGGATGCGGCGGTTTATTATATTTTTTAGGACGGATCCCGATCGTTATCGCCAACAATGGATTCGAAGTTTTTATTTCGGACTCGCAGTGCTTTATTTCATTTCATTTTATATCCGAGAGATCCTCTTCGAAGTTTTCGATCACGCGTGAACCAGCGCCTAACGAGCGCGTCGACAATGGACGCGCGGCTTCCGTAACGAGACCCGAAACCGAATTTTTCAGCTGAACGAAAACATGAGCAGATTTTTAATGGGGTACATCTATTTTTTGAAAATGCCGAAATTTTGATAGGCAAAAGTGTATGAGGCGTGCCGAAGAAAAAAACGCTGATGACACCTTAGTAAGTTTTTGCGAAAATTTATATGAAAGTTGTTTATTTTTTTAATCTTTGATTTAAAAAAAAAGATTTTTATTTATCATAATACTCACTTTGAGATATGTAGTTTATTTATTAAAAAAAAAAATATCACGATAACTAAAAATATAAACGTCGAAGTTTTCCGTTATATATAGCGACATGAAGTTGCGATTCTTTCGTATAGTTTTGTATTTAACGTATACTTTTCTAATTGTGATAATTGTGAGTTTTAGATCAATACACATCTCATTCATATATACACACATTCAAAATATATATTATATAATATGAAAATAATATAATACGAAGTTGTGGAGCCGATAGCGAGCTGCGGTGGCTTCCCGGGACGCCGCATCCGGCGGGCAGTTAAAAACTTCACAATTTATGTCCCGCTGGGGAATTTTCATCGGACCGATAAAAATTTCTCTTGCTCCTCGAAATCCTGCCGACTCGTTTCCTTTTCCACCTTCGACTTCCCGGGCCCGTTCCGCTCCTCGGGTTTCGGGTTTTTATTTCGGTTTGGTGCGGCCGTATGCTCTTTCGATTGGCCTCACTACCTACATTCGCTCGTTGTGGTAACAAATTAAAAAGGTCGTTTGCTTTTATATGTGTTTAAAAATATGTTTTTAAATTAAAAAGAGTTAAAATAACAACGCAACAATGAAATATTTTCGCTTTATTTGAAAAATTTATACTTATTCGATTCGAAAATGCTCTTAACCCATTTCCTTTCAAATTCTTTAAAAATTAACCTAAAATTTTTAGCTTATATCGCTTAATACTCGAAGCTTACATTTAAAATATAGATAATTATTTTTTATAATTATGCTTTAGAGTTTTCATTACTTAAATATGTAAAATATGTATGTATGTATGTATGTTTACTTAATAAATACTTATTTTCTTGTAAATATGTATGTTTACTTATTATTAAAAATATTAATTTGTAATAATTTATTAAACACAACCAACTGAGAGCAAAAAACTCGCGCGTTTCAGTGCGTTTCCAATTGGGGACGATGGCAGGATATGAGTTAAATACAATTTATTCAATACCCAATACTACTATTTTTAACTGAATCACAGACTGCATCCTTTAAACAGAAACTATCAAATTAAATTGAAAATCCTCAACAAACCCAATAAACAGTCCAGCGTCGAACGTCAGGTACTATTTTGCGTGAGTAATTTGAATGGACTCGGCTTTTTATTTCGTATCGAACTAATCGGTCTCGCAAATTTATTCCGACTTTTTCTCGCAACCGTCGTATCGGCCTCCAATTAAAATAACAAATCCAACATGGGGTTCGAACCGAACTCGATACGCCAGGTAGCGCACTAATTGACTAATTTTTCCAGTCGGCCGCCCCGCCGAGTTCCGCTGGGACATTTAACTGATTGTATTCATTACGAGCCTTTTTTGTTTGTTTGGAAGCGGTTCGTTTTGTAAAAAGTGTATGTATATATGTTTTGCGACACGTGTACGCGATGTGGTTAAGAGTGGTCGGGAGTAAATTGTGGCTTGGATTGACTTTCGAGGAAATTTGTGGATTAGCGACATATAAATTTTTTGATGGAATTATAATACAAAATTTGATTAATATTTTACGTAATAATAAAGGTAATATGTTTCAATAAATAGATAATTAATATCAAAAAAATTTGTAGAATTATTCAGTATTATAAAAAGTTATTCGTTTCAAAATCATATTAAAATATATTTCGCATACTTGTAATAAAATTAATAACATCCTCGAGTCAGAAACATGCAGCAATCGCAATAATTCAAAACGAAAAAAAAACTCCATTCATCAGTGGGAGATGAGAAATGTAGAAACATGTATGAAAAATAAAATAAAAAAATCGCAACAGCCCGAAAGATGCTTTTCATACGAAAAACTCATTTTTTCGAAGAAACAGACACAAAAACCTTATGAATTAATGTGGCGCTCATAACCGAGCGTTCGCCCCGGGGAGGCTCTATGTCAACGTCGGGTTTTCGCACAGCGAAGAGAGCTTTCGCAAATTCTCTTCTTTTTTGCTTCAAAAAGACATCGTAATATATAAAAATAAATACGAGCCATACAACAAAACGGCTCTCGTAAAAATTACCGACGCTCACCGGTGTCGTTTTTTCTACCCTTATGAGTTGAGGTCGCCCTTATCCTCGGGCCTGTAGATTATAGACGCGAGTGGATCTTTATTGGCCGTAGGTACAAATAAGGATAAGGGAAATATTTCAGCTTTATTGTGCCGTCGTGATAAACACGCTGGAAAAACTCTTTAAACGATGCGCTTATTTATTATTTGGTTGGTGTACGTCAGCGTACATAGTCCCTACCCGGTGAGTTATGACAACGTTAATAGACTTGCACGTTGCGAAAAATGCGGATATTTATGTAACGAAATGGCTGGAAAATAAATTAAGTCGTATTAGATGGGATATAAAACATGAAATATAATATTAATTATAGAAGATCATTTTCGTTGATTCATAATCCTAATTTTATGAAGATCTTTTATTTATATTTTCGTTTCCTAGCAATTTTTATCTAATGTATTAAAAAAAATACTTTGTTTTTGTTAAAATAATTTTTCATTTTCTTAGCATTCTTCATTATTTCTATGATATATAATATATATTTTAAATTTATTTATAAAATTTTGATTTTTCTTTCAGATTTTGTAGTTTCGAATCATTGTTGGTTTATTATCCATCTTACATGAGTTATGACTATAGTTTTACACTTCAAATCCAACTATAATATAAGAAAGTATTATGTTTGCTTATTTTCATAGCAATCAATGAAATAAATTACTTTGAATAATTGTTGATTTAATAAATTTGACGTGTAAAATGTTGAATTCGAAATGTAAAAACTATTGTTACTGTAATTCCGAAGACATTTTCAAATGTCAAAATAATGTTTATAAACATTTTCAAACAAAATCTTAAAATTGCAGTTCCAGTGCATAATCACTTTATAAAAAAACTTCACTATTAGATTATATAATATATGTCACGGTCCAGATGTATTTCAATCCGCGTATATTTGAATCGGTCATAAATACACATTTTTGAGGGTTGAGTTGAGTTAAGTTTTGATCAAAATTTTGGGTTGGATTAGATTTGATTAGGTCAAATATACACGGATTGAAAATATATCTGAACTGTGACATATAAAATACAAATAAAAATTGTTCTAGCTTCAAAGAACCTCAAACCTCAACTATCCTTTTATATCTCACTCAAAACTTCACCCATTAAAAAATCAATATCCCCAACATACCAACCAGACAAAAATCGACCCAAAAAACCCAGAAATACCCCCGAAAACAACCAACATCAGAATGCACCTAGTGAAATATTGCGCGGCACACTTCGCACCAATTTGGCGCACGTGGCCACCCCGTACATTACACCCCGTATAAGCGGGGGAGTGCTCCTGACGCTGACGTGCTAATAACACCACCGGTCAAAAACGATTATTGCTCGCCCACCCACCCACCACCCCCTTCCTGAGTCCCGTATGGGGTAGGCCGACTGTTGTGCATGTCGGGAAGAAACGAATGGGGTGTCCGACCACGCCTCGGGAAGAAATATCAAATCGCCCGCGGGGGTGGGAATTGTGTGCATGGTTGTTTTTGACGTTGCAGAATCATCGACAGATTGATTTGTGGATGTCGAAATGGTGTGTTGTTAATGTATTGGTTTTTAATGTATGAAATCTGCGCCGATGTTTGCTGATAGATTTTTGATTTCGCGGTTATGAATGTGTGGTTTTAATTTGTATAGATAAAAAGAATTTTATGTGTGTTAGTTATGAAATTCCTTTGACGCTTATACGATCACAATGAAATTTCGTATATATTGTTAGTGCATTCGGAAAAGTTTTTGTTTTATTAAAACTCTTTTACGATTCAATCTGGCGCTATTTTAAGATGAAAAGCAACGCCGGGTACCCGAGCCCGTTGTCCGGGCAACGCTGGGTACAATCCGCTAGTATAATACAAAGTAATGGTGTTTCGTTTAAGATAAATTAAACGGAGCAATCTAAACGTGCATTAAATAAAATAAATGAACATTTAACTTGAACATTAAATAAAATAGATTTTCATTTTGCATGAACATTAAAACGTGTGCATCAGAGAAATTATCTGTACCTAAAAACGAACGAATGTATCGGATTCAAACAAAATTAACGCTTAAAATTTTTAATGCTTTTGAAACTGTAGTTTAAAAAAATGTTCAGAAAAATATGTCTACTGCGTTTTCTTGTAAGGTTGAGAACTTTTAAATTGATTTTTCAATATAATATTTTTTTTTTACGTAGTTTTGATTTTTTTTAATGTAAAAAATAATATCAACCCATAGGCTGGAGTTTGCTGATATCTATTATAGATCATATTTTTATATGATTTTTTAATATTTAATTTAATAAAATAGCCAATTAATGGTTTAATTATACCAAAAAGATCACATCTTGATAAATATGAGTATATGAACGAAATTAATTTGAATTTATTTCTATTATAATTTCAAAATAGCTTTTTCAACGGATTATACTTGTTATATAGTGTCCATTCTGTTTCATACCCAAATCGAATCGCAGTAATGAGTAAACAGTTTAATTATAAATAAATTTAACCGATTCCTGCATACTGGATACTAACGAACACTAAATTAGAACTCACAGTACTATCAGGTAATTGCAATTATTATAATTTGTCACGAACGATATAAATTATATTGAATAACCGAAAAATAAATTTATATACTCAAAAAATATCATAAAAACACTTCATGAACTAATCAATAGATTTTCCGTTAATACAAAACCTCCCCAAAACACAAACAGCGTGAATACATCTCGTTAACGAGACACGTGCACACATTTCTTTGTAAGCGACTTTATAGATTCTTTACGACGGAAATAAATTGCATCCAACGCGCAAATATTTAACAACCCTTACCCATCTGAATGCAGTTTTCTCGTCCTACAGAGCGGAAAGCCACACGCGCATTTTTCGAAAGCGCGTGCACGAATTTAATGGCTAAGAAATTTAAAAGATCCTCGGCATCCAAAAGCAATGGAAACGCATCAGCCGCAGTGGTAATGGCCCCGACACGTGATCGTTGCAACTTCGGGGAAGAATAATCGTCGCTGTGATTTGTTAGGGGTGGGTGGGTTACATGCTTTCAATTGCCGCCCACTGTGCAGTGTTTCTGCAACATTGTGTAGTGTACAATTGAATATTGCGTCGGCGAAAAGTGATTATATACTAGGGTGACTGTATGTTTAGTTATGAACGGAATAGTACCGTTTTTTTGTTTTGCGTTTGTAAATAAAAAATGACCATATTGTAAGCCGCAAATCTTGATATGCTCAGATTGATTGGCATGCTATCGAATGGGCGTCTGCATTTCAGGTGTAGAACATTCAACGCCGGTGAAACGCTGGTCTGGTCTGGTTTCAGGTATTTTTGATGCGTTGAAAACTTTTCATAATTATTTTGATTCCCTGAATAATTTTTCAAACTACCTTGTTGTACTAAACACTTTTTACAAACTTGTTCAAGGCATTGGACACTTTTTCAAATTATCCTGAAGCACTGAATGCTCTCCTCGTGTACGAAAATTATTTTTTTTTTTACAGTTTTCCGAAAAGATCGAAACTTACTAATACCACTATTGCACCATAAACGGCATTGAAACAAAAATTATGTTTATCGGATAATTTATTTTAATAAAAATAAAAACCTATAAGACAGATGTAAAAAAATTTTTATCAAATGATAATCATGTTTTTCAACATTTTTTTATAATTATATTTCAATCGATTATGCAGTTTTAGTGCTTATAGCCGTTTTTCTATCTTTTTACAAACATAAATATTCCCTTTTTAAAAAATCTTCAGATTTTTAACAGAAAAATGAATCAAGAGCTGTTTTGAGCACCAGTATTGACGTATTATAATTATTTTCGACGAGGTAAATTTCGTATTCACTTGAATGTTTTCACCAATTCCAGTCTATACTTGTGTTTAATTCAACATTTATTCAAAATAACGTTCGACTGAACTTGTATGGTTGTGTTTCGGAAACTCGTAACGAAGAATGCATTTTTTATCCCACCAAATACAGATTATTTTCTTATGAAGTTCGACTTTGGAAATGGTTAATAAGAGTTGTCTAGCTCTGGACCAATTTTTTTTACTATCCATTTGCCACCACCTGTCACTAATTTATACGAGAATGTACTTTCAAAAACTTCTAGGGGCCATTTAATTTTCACTGGCTAGGTCAAAACTTAACAAATACTGAAAAGAAAATATTTTTCAAATAATAAAATAGTTTGAATATATCATATATATGTATATTCATATATGAAAAATATTTTACCATTGAAATAGTGCGTGGAACATATGCATCGGTCGTATACTTTTTTTTATCGTACGAGAGTTGTTAATAAACAATCAGACATTAAAAAAACTACAAATATAATATTTACGAAAACGAACAACAATAATAAATTAAAAAAAAAAAATCTGTCGATAAACATGACACAGTTTGTAACAAATTATATAGATATCTAATTTCTCAAAGAAACGGTTGATTTCAATTAAATCATAAAAATACCTTCATAAACAAAACAGAGTTCATTGAACCGTGTATATTCTATAAACATTTATAGAATCCTCGCGAAAACGTACTATGAGGGACGCTAATCTTTGACTCACACGAATCCCTACACATACACACACAATCTATGCAATTTTTATCCATGGAAACGTATGCAAAGTACGATCAAAACCCTCGCATAAGGGCTAAACTGCTACACACCAAGGGATGGACTATTGTTTCCGAAAACAACAACAGGTGGTGGAACTCCCGCGCGCATTGTTTCCGAATCAACATTAAAACGCGTCCGAGAAACAAAAACGGAGACTGAGGGCCGGATATCGATCCTAAACACCATGTATTCATAGGTTATTCTGAAAGTTTTTGGATAACTAAAAACTATTAATTAATATACGGATCGTTTATCATTGCATGAGTAGGGGAATGCATTGTACAATATACTTAACACACTTATAATATATATAAAAGTGTTTTTGAATAGACGTTTTCTGTGTATTGATAACATTACTCGTTCCATAAACACTGACCGCAAATTTCTGAAGCGTGCTATCGACTTCTTCACAAAATAAATATTATTTTTATATGTACGGAACTTCAGGCTAGGAAAAACGAAAGCCCGAAATTAATGAGCCGTGGGAAAATTTCGAACGATTTCGGAAAATCGACGGTCCGTTTTATAAATTCAAAATTGCTCCGACTTAAAGAGGATTTATTCATTTCATTTATTTTATTTTTTCCGTGCTCGAGATTGTTCAAATTTATTTACCAAAATTGCGGTAGAATTTTTAAATGGGAAAATAGAGGAAATTGAATTCAATACGAATTCGTTTTCGTAAATATTTTAAGTGGTTTTCGAATATCTGATTGTTTTTCGATTTTATTTATTCGATACACAAATGAAATATTGAGACTTTTATGATAAATATTTTATCTTTTTTAGAACGATTATATTGAAATTCAATTCATGTAAACAACACTAATAAATATATGATATCATGATACGATATTATTTTTTTCATCATATCGATTCGAAATATCTACATTCACATATAAACTTTAAATTTACAACTCAATAAAAAAAATTCGAATTTAATTAAAAAACGTCCGTAGAACGATAAAATTTCGCCGTCTCCGAATAATACGATCCCATCACATAATCGCATTTTTTCGATGGGGTTGCCCACCGCAATTTTAATGGACCCTCCTCCGTCATCCGACCGCGACCACAAAAGCTCGCTTTCTTTTCCAATTAAAGGGACTCCGTTGAAAGGATCCCGGCAAGTGCCCGGGATACATTAATTGTCCGTTCGGGCGGATAAGAGCCCGAAGAAAACAATCGGGATTCCTCCGGAGCGGCCATGGCCCCCCATGGCTCCTGCCCACCCCTTAAAGAGTCCAGGAGGCTCGATTTAAATGGGCGTCGTCGACGTTAAGCCTATTGTTTTGCAATTTGGCCGACGAAACTGACGGTGAGGGCGCAAATGCGCTTAAACGCACCCTTGGATTGAGACGATGAGATGCGCAGTTAGGACTGGAACAGTCAAGGTACCCTCTTGTTCAAGAAATTAATTGTTATTTTCGAAATTGTTGAAGCGTAGATTTTTAATAGAAAATTTATTTTTGAAATTAATTTTAAACGTTGATACAAATCGTAACGGTTTTATGACGATCTGTATCAAAGGTTTTGAAAAATCGCGTACAAACCGTATAAGCGTTGGATATTCTCATGAAACAACGTTTTCGCTGTTGAAAATTCACTGCATACCACTTGTGCGACGTTGAGGCTGATATAATATTTCAGAAAACAAAAATGTACAATATAATATTTCCTCGTCACGGTGACATTATTGGCGTGCGCGCACTAGTTTTAAAAACAATTTTCCACCGTCGAGCGGTGGTTTTTCCTTTGTCGGCCGCCACTTTTCCTGGAAAGTACACGCGAAAAGTAATATCATAGCAAATATTAAATACTAATATGGCATATGATGCTTTTTGAAGAAATTTTTATTAATTTCTACAAGCCGTTCGCGTATACCTTGAATAAAACATGACTAGAGAACCGACGTGTAATTATTGTTGTCGTGACATGTCAAGAAGCCAAAGGACATGTTATGCGAAAGAGTTGTTAAATATGGAAGCCTTCATACCATCGGAAGGTTTGACTCAATAAATATTTAATACTTTTCCTATTTTCAAACTATCGAGACTCGGTTATGAACTAGAACCAACTTAGGAACGAATTAACCCACAATGCAACTTGTCTGTAATTTTGCTGTCGTTTAATATTTTATTACAACGCTTTGTGAAATTTCATGATTATTATACAGTGACTATCCAATTTCTCAACAAATTGTTAAATATATTCGAATTGAACATCAATGGTTATCAAGTACAACAAAACAATTTGAAAATTAGCTGCAATACAAATGCATCAGTGCATCCAGATGCAACCGATCGTATCTCGCGTCGGACCCGACACCCAATATATGAAGATCTATAGATCTAAATTTAGGTTGTAGATCTATAGGATTGCCAACGTTGGCTAACACGGTTAATGGAGGGTCCGTGACGTCTGTTTGCGCCAATCAAACGGGCACAAAGGGCTTTATAATTAATTGAGACGTCATCGACTGCGTCGACTCATAGTGGTAGAACGATGCATTTAATATCCGTCACGATGATTTTGATGACCCCATATACGTAATTAATTGAATGGTTCAATTGTCGTAAAAATTTTTTTGAAATATATGTGAATGTTGGGGAGATTGAATAGTTAAGTAACACAAACTCTTTGCAGATACGTTAAAATAGCTTTGATTTTTTTTATCGTTTCCCTGTCAAGTTTAGACTCACATAAACGAAATCAATTACCAATTTATTATATTTGATAAGTCATCAATTTTTTATAGCTACAGCAATATTAAATATTTTTGCAGAAATAATATCGTGTAATTCGGTATAAACGAGAAGGTTAGGTCAATCGTCAAGCTCCGTTTCTGAGAAAAGGGATATATATTTTTATACGCTTTTCCTTACTTCGTCGAGATCGAAGGGGGATAAGATGTTATTTTATATACGGATAAGTCGTGAAATTTGCAAATAAATAACTTACTATCACAGCAGGCGAGTATAGACTGGATAAAAGTTTTCACATTAATATATGGAGTGGTTAATTTTGTGTTTTTCCCATACTGACTCATTTTTTCCTTATCCGAGATCTTAAATGTAATTTGATTAATGAAATTTTATAAAACTAAACTACCTTAATTTAATAATTGATTCTTGATATAACATTTTTAATAAGATCGAAATAAATGATAATAAAAATATCATAAATTAACCATAAATTAATATTTAATAAAATAATAACCGAATCATATATAACTCGATAAACATTGAAAATCTATCCTACTTTTATATTATGGACTCACTTATAATACATCCCAAACTTATGACCAATCACTTCGATAAACTTTCCTATCCCGTTCGGCATACATCGAACGAGAGTTTTCTCTGTCCAAATTAGTTCGTATAAGAAAATTGGAGATAAACGCTCCGCCGAAAAAAAAAGATCCACATTAGACGGGAACCCCTTTCACCCTCACATGAAAATAAAAGCGAAAAAACCCACTCCCACATCAGAGAAATAACCGAAAATGAGGATGTACGAATTAGCGCTTGTTATGCGGGACGCGCACGCGGTCTGCGAAATCGTTCCGAAACTTGGTAATCTTCAAAACTCTCGTCCCGGGTTTTTTTTTGAAATCCCGTCGGATATTTGGTACATGTCTCAGTTAACCGTCACGTACCGTTCTCTATCTCTTCGTCTTTATCTTGCCGAGTTTGCTAAAGCCTCTTTATACGCCCGTAATATATAGTACGTCCTATTGCTCTCGTGCGTCTTAGCAAATAGTCGATGAACGCGATCCACATGTGAATTTGTACATATATAAGCGACGACGTGTTGTTTTTTCAGCTGAATATCGAAATTTGGTGTGCTTTGGTATAGATTCGATGGGCCCTTTGATCTTCGACGGCAGAGTGAATGGGCGCCATTTAGCGGTGTACAAACGAAAAGGGACGCTTTCAATTAAGTTAATTAATCAGTTAGTATTGCTGCTCATTTTTTTGTTTTGAAAAATGTTGAGAGCTTCATCAGAGTTGGTAAGCATGCAAATTTTTCGATCGTTTTTAATTTGAATGTTTCTCTTCCGCGGTTCCAATTTGTATGAATGACTCGCGTAATCGTCCGCATACGTTTTTTGCGTTGTTCATGTGAATGTTGCGTCCGAAAAACGTCGGCGAAAATTTTACATAATATTCAATTTAAATTCAAACGCAATCTCATTTCATCGGTAAACGTTAGCGATGTTGTTTTCATTTTCATGAATATTTGTGTTGAGTTCGTTCTCATTGCCGTACGCACGCGAGCGCGAAAACATTTTCATTTAATTTATACTTTTTTGTCTTTATAATCGCTGACATGTATAGAACAGCGAAATCATTTATACATTTTTCGACAAAAAAGATACTGCCCGCAATTTTTAATTAAAGCTATATACGCACGTAATTGCGGCCGCGTAACGATCACAATTGAGCGCTTTAAAACACAATTAAAAATTAATTAGAAAGAAGTTGCAAATTGGCGAGATTTCCACCGAAACGAAAACAATTCTTACGATTTCCCATGTTTTTTTTTCTTTTTTCCTTTCGGATCTCACATTTTTTTCCGGCTCGTACTTTGCTTTTCATTCGGCGCGTATACAATTTGGGAAACTTTTGTGTTTACCGAAACCTTTCATTAAATATTTTCCCTCGGCGCTGACTCGTATTTTGCTCTGTTTCGTTTCTTGGGCCGTTGCGTTTTGTCTTCGTTTGAGCTTTTTCGCCGAAAAACCGTCCAGAAAGCTGGAAAATTTCGCATTTCGATGTTATTGTGTAAACGCGTATATTTTTTTTATTTGTTAAAGAATCTCTGTTTATTCTTTTTTTTTCAAGCTGACGCGAATAAACAGCGTCGGAATAAACTTTTAATCTTGTGCGAAAAAAGGGAAAATTAAAATCATCGCGAAAAACAAAACGTTTCATTTGTCCACGAGTTGAAGCGCGCTAATTAGATTGTGTCAAGGATGAATTTAACGAGTTTTTGTTTCGTTTTGATTATTCAAATGCTTGATTGAAAAAAAACAAAACGTGATCGGTTTGTTTTCCTTTTTGCGAAAATGTTCACTTTTTGCGCTGGATTCCTGTGCAAAAGTAGAAACGCTTGTTGCACATGCAATCGGAAAATTGTAGACGTTTCTTGTGGAAAATTCACGTGAAAAATATGAGTTTCGCATTTGTTGCAAACCTATTACTTTCTTTCGTTGCATGGCGTTAAATTTCAATTATTATTTCCACAGTCGTTTTATTTTTAAGCAGTAAAAAGCGAAAACATGCACGACAACGCACACATAACTAAAATTGCATAACATGCAAGTTAATATTCATTTTATTTGAATTGCGTGTAACCTAACGAGCACAACTAAAAACTACGCAAATATGGATAATTAACGATAATTGCCCCTATCAACACAATTTCGTTTCTCTCATTTCGAACAATACAACTTTCAAACTAATTATCACTTTTACAATATTCAAATTGAGCCTACTGAATATTGGTCACTTATGCAAATATTTCAATTTCCAAACAGCCTTTTAGAAATACGAACTGCAGATCGAGACCAAGCAAAATTCGT
Source organism: Hydropsyche betteni (assembly GCA_028571205.2). Lineage (NCBI taxonomy): Eukaryota > Metazoa > Arthropoda > Insecta > Trichoptera > Hydropsychidae > Hydropsyche > Hydropsyche betteni. The sequence goes on along the minus strand of JAOXNN020000065.1, from coordinate 606,034 downwards.
TGCATCAACCGGTTGATAAAATATGCAAATTGCGCATCTTTTTGGTGTGCGTTTGCTTGAAAACCATCCCGTCAGCCGAATTAGTTCGTCTTCCAGCACGTCGTTGTGCTTCAAAGTGGTGTCCCTAGGGACCTTGGCTAGGGTTTGAGGGCCTCGCCATCCTCTAAAAGGGACCTCGAACAAACACCCCATATTTGCTCGAGCGAGTACAAATTAACCGAGTCGGTAAAGTGATTCGTATACGCTTTTTTTATGTTTCTAAAATGCGCGTATTTGCTGCTAGATGGGGTCTAGATTGATTTATTTCTATGTGTTTTTTTTCTTTTTGGTATGGTTCTGGGTAGATAATTCTGTAAATGTGTGTTTGTTTAATTTTCATTTATTGAGATGCGATGTTTGTATCTCGAAAGTACACTTAAATAAATTATGTTGTTTTCTATGCAAAAATTGGAAAGTACATTTAAGAAATACTTCTTTGAGAGCAAACATACAAAAGTCTTCTTAAATCTTCGTTCATATTAAAGAAGTCTTTTTAACTCTGAGTGCTTTCGCTTTCGTTTTTACTTTTTCATTTGAAACAATCGATGTTCGAAATATATTATACATCTATAAAGCACCTAAAAAATATTTTTCAGATTGAATGTATTAAAAATAAATGAGGAGCTTGGTAGTAAATAATGCTAAGCGACATTGGTTATTTTTAGAAATGTTAAGAAAATCAGTTTACACGCATTTAGATGCAATAAAAACTAGGAGTAACCCGACTACTGTCATGTTTTGAGAGAATATGGAATTATTTATTAATTTATGTAGTAAAAGTAATAATTTTTGTACTAAATAAAAGAAACTTAAAATTATAATTTTACTGCTAAGCCCTTCAAATATATTTTCCGATTAGTCGAAAACATAAAATAAATTCATCCCTAAAATTTTCATAACATAATTTCGAGAACATTGAAAAAATAACATAAAACAGAAAAATCTTCACTAAGGGAGCTTTTGCACCTATTCGACATTCGCCCACTACTGTTTGCACAATTAATAATGCAGACCGAACGTATCGGAGAACCCTCCTCCCGGTGTCCTGCAGCAGCATCCCTTTTGACAGTTGGCTTTCCTCTCTAAACATTTCACCCTCGTTGTCGTCTAGCACCACCCCCTGGCCACCCGCCAGCCCCCTCGCCCTCCCCGCGCCTGGCTAGCCTCCGCTTTAATGGAAAACTGCAGGAAAAGCCCGAAGTGGCTTACTTATTCAGAAGTTTTGATCGTCGACTCGTCATAAATTATTAAAGTGCGACGCGTGCGAGAGGGCGAAAGCTCGAGCTTTGTCCGCATTAATTACGGCGTCGAACCGAACGCGATGCGAGATTATTGTGTCAATCGATTTCGCAATATGTCGTAAAAATTAATATAAGACTTTGGAAAAGTTGTGGGGCTTGGGGATAAATTGGTGTGTTAGTAATAGTTTTCCGATTATTAGATATTATTTTTATGTGTTTTTTGTATCAATACTTATCAGTGTAAGGATTTAATTATTTATAGCAGTAATAATCAAGGCTATAGTTTTAGTTAGGAAATAAAATCTTGGGAATTCTAAATCCAAATGAAAATTTTATCTCAACAAAACTGAATTATTCTTATCAGAATTGTAGTATTTTCGGATCATATTATTGCATTACACCGGTCATTCTTATCTGATCTATGTAGGTGTTTTGAGATCAAATTTTTATTTTTAATCCCAAGACTATATATTGGTTTCGGAAATAGTTGTTTTGAAATCATATATAAAATACAATGCTCAATAAGAAAATTCAGTAATATAAAAAAAAATCGAAAAGTGCATATTATAAAAAGTGTACATAATGATAACAATAATCTAAATATGATATTTCGCAACAATACAAAAACATAAAAAAAAATTCACTTTACATAAATCTAAGACGAAAACATCCAGATTTTCTCACATTACATCACGTAATACAACAGTGTAAACACACAGCACGACGATTTACGTAGCCTTTTACAGTTTCCGCAACTCGTAAAAACTTTTTCAGCACTCCAGTGTCTTCAGCACACGTGAAATACACAGATATAAATTTCGGTACTTTCACGAGGTTTTTTTATATTTCAGGTACAAAAAACACGTCAGTTTCGACGTTCGAACTGTACTGTAACAACATAATCCGGGGCTGGCTAAGCGCTCGTCAGTATTCATCCCCTGTATTCGAATTTCATTTCTGGGGGTGTTCATCTCAGGTTTGCATTCTCTGGCACGATGTTTATACAATGCACCCACAAGTTTTTAAAACAAACCTCGCGGTGAAAAACCGATTATAAAGTCGAGCCGAGTCGGAAAAGTTCAATAGTTAGAACTCTCGTAGTGTAAATGTTTGTTTTAAAAATTTTCTGAAGAGGGAGTGGGAAAATTTTTGAGTTTAATCGAATATTTTTTTAACGTAAATATATTTTTTCTAATGAAAAATGTTTGAGTGGGAAATTCAATATTATTTCTATGCTTATTATTATTTTCATTTGTGTACTTCAGGCGTTGTGTACTATTTTCAGCTTATGTAAATATAAAATATATGTCCATTCATTCTTTTTATAAACTAAAACGATGGAAAAAAAATGAAAATTATCTAGAGCGCGTATTTCAATTTTAAACGAGCGCCGTCTCGCATTTAGCGCCGCGCGTGCCATTAAAATTTTCCCAAAGTTTTGTTTTCCTTTATGTAAATTTCAACCGCGATTAGATCAAATTATGGTTTATAATGTTGGTTTCTTTCACGAGCCTAATTTATGTGCCCCAGAAACTCGCTCGCGGTCGCTAATTAATAAGATCACCCAGATTAAGTTTACGTGTCGACTTAACCTTTTCGACGTCGGTTGTTTATGTTTTATATTCCTACTCTGGGTTTTTCCTAACAAAAGTATTTCCGCCTGTCCGATCCTTTTCACTATACTGTAAAAATGGTTAATTTTTACAGCAAATAAAAGAAATTTTTCATTAAAAAATTTACGTACAGTAGAAAATTCAATTAAATTAATTTTGCCTTTCGAGAATATTCTAAATATATTTTTAATATTTCTTCCAATTGACACTACGGCCATATCATATATAAAATATAGACTCGTTTATAGTGTTCCCCGGATAGATAAATACCCGACGTCTAGAGTGTAAGAGGGTCGCGGTTCATTCGAGCGAAATAATCAGTAACCTTTTGGCTGCGAGGGTAAACGGCTATCCGTCCCAAGAAATGCCCTCAGGCACTGTGGTGTATCGCTAATTTTCCGACATCCTCTCAAAATTTATCGAGAAATATATATCGGAGATTTTTTCATATTTATCATACACCTAAAGTCGATTTCGATAAATTTTAGTAAGATATACATCGATATTTTATATTTTAGCAGGAAAAAAATTGTATAAAAATAATTTGATATAAGAATGATATAGTTTTTAAATCTCATTAATTTTAAAGAGAATTCAGTGCATAAAAGGATGTGAATTAAGAAAAACTTTAAAAAAAGAATCGAATGTATTGTGTATGGGGAAAGTGACAAGTATTGAAAGCTGAAATTGAAACTGTAGTAATCCTACAAATTTGAGATGGAAAATGCACACGTGGAACACTAGAATTATACTAAAAATGTGAGTAAGTGAGTAAATCATGCATGGAAAAAATTAAAAATATTTGTAAAGTTAATTATTTAATATAAGAACACTCAAAATAGACAATCAAAAAGAATTAGAAAGTATATAAAAGATATAATTATAAATGACTACTTATGCCAATTTCAAAATATTTTGTTTTACTTCAAAAATATTCAAAAATTAAACGCTTAATACCCCATAATAATATAAAAAGAAAATCATATTTGAATCGAGCAACATAAAAAAAATTCGATTCACACTCATTCACAATACAAGCATCGACGACGAGCAATCTTTCGCAGGCCGTATCGCAAATTAATCGCAGGAATGAAAAATCTTCACGACTTTCCGTTTCGTTTTTCCCTCATTAAATAATAAATATAAATATCGAAAGACTGGAAGGTAAAAATGGAAATAATTGAGGAAACCGAGAGCCGTACGCTACCCACCGTTCCGCCGCGGGCGTCTTTATCTTCTTCTCTTATTTGAGCGTCTGTTATATATTTATATATGGGGAACTGTTGCCTGGAGGTCGTACGGTGGTTTTAGGGAAGGATGTGGAAAGGAGGCTGTGGTGAAAATAGCGGAAAACAAGCTTCTGGCGAGGCGCCTCGAAACAAATACGCACAAAAATAAAGGCAAACAAGTTCGCTCGCTTTGTTTATTTATCGAGCGGGCCGTCATTATCCGTGGAAAAGTGAACGGATGAAAGGTAAATAGTGATGTTTTCGAGACGATCGTTAAATTCGAAGTGTTTTTATCGCGTTATAAGTTATGCGGTACGAGGGTGTGCCTGAAATGTGAGCCGTAATAAAGTTTATCATCGTGTAACGTTTACGAGCCGCTTTTGCAGGTGCAACATTGTTTTCGAGAGGTTCTATTTGGAAAATAGTTAATCAGACGTTTTTGAACGTCCCGTTTTGTTATAGTAATAAAAATTTTATATTTTTCAATTTCTGAATTATTGGAAAGCATAAAAAAATAACTGGATTATTTTATTTGAGATGTATTTTTTCGATTGAAATCTTCAGACGGTGTCTAAGAATGATTTTCTTTGTATTATTTGAGCTTTAATACAAGTTTATCTTTCATAAGTTATCAAAAACATGAAATAATACAAATATTTTACTGAAGAACAAAAGTATTTGTTATATTTTTAATTTCAAAGAAAAATTTTTTATACTTCAAAACCAATCAATCTATAAAACATATTTTGATATCTCAGTTTACGATAAATTCTGCTAAATCGACATACAATATAAAATAAAATAAATTTAAGTAGATACTTTTATATGATAAAAAACAAGTCTAAAAGAGATAAATACGTTCATTGCGAAGTCGACCCAACATTCTGAATTTTTTTTTTTTTCATTTATGCTCCAACCAAGCATGGTTGTTTTATTCGAACAAGAGTCTCATTTTATTTTTTTCTCATACAGACACTATTTACTAGCGGGTCGGATTGAAAAGCAGCAGTGGACCAGGTTTGGTTTGGAGTTTCTCACACTGCGTCTATATTAGAAGTGAGCTTGTGTCGGTTGTATGCGTCACTTTGGGAATTTCTCAACACAAATCGTTGTATCTTAAAATCTTAAAAGTAGCACTTATGCCCTTTTTTATTTCTGGTATTCATATTATTTCCGCAGTAACATATTCATAAATTTTATATCGTTTTTTTATATTCTCTTTTGAAAATAATAGGATTTCAATTAACCAAAGTTACAATAATAGCTTTTCAGCTATGACAACCAACGAACAATTAGAAATTCTTCATACACCCATCATAATCATTAGCAGCCTATAGTTATCCACTGCAGGATAAGGCCTTGCCAGAAAAATGTGGCAATCTAGGCTATACCTCACCGCCCTAGCCCAAGTTGTATTTTGGTAAGGGATATGTGTAAGACCAATCCGCCATGCCAAAGGAGAAGGCTTTCGGACCAACGATACGCATGTCTATGTGCTAGGCTTTGTGGTCACTGTCTTCTAAGTAGATCGCAATGCCACCAGCGGGACAGACAAATTAAAGACAAACAGACTGTGCCCTCGCTGACCACTTTGCGATCGCAATGACCACCAGTTTGACAGACGAGACGAGACCGTTGATCCTATATGGTTCAAATCTCGGTAGAATACACGTCATAGGCCTTCACCATTACTAAAGAGAAATTTAAGTTAGTTGGGTGAACATGCAATGCATTCTCAATATTATTTTATCCAAGCTTTCGTCCCACCATATCTACATGCTATTTGGATATGAAATAATTGTTATTAATTGGTTATTAACCGATTGTCTTAAACTTAATTCAAATAGATGAACGTGCGATAGTCTTAATTGTGTTTGTTCAAGTTGTATTACTTTTACTTTATGTATTATTCGATATTTAAATCTCTGCATGCCACATAACTGGACCAAACTTCACAAAACACACAATTCAAACTCATTTCACTTATGAAAACCCACTGAACCAATCGTCACTATACACAAACTTTCTTTGCCCTCCCCATCGAAGACGGCCCGCCGCGAAAGCAGGTCGCGAATATGCGCCGGTGTTATTTTCGCCAACGGCGAGATTTATGGTTGCGGCTGGTTCAACACTTTTCCGATTGCGACCTGCCAGCCCAGAAGCGATTTATGGCCAACCCGGCAAGCCAGTATCGGCGCTATCAAATTCAAATTGGTTGTCGTCCTCGCGAGGAACACCGGAGGAACAAACCGCCCGCCGGGACGGCCGCCATGGTGCTCCATGGTGTCCCCCGCGGGCCACGTCTTTAATTGAACTTATAAATCTTGTTGGCGGAAGAGAGCGCTCTTCGTGGTGGTGTGTACGTTGTGCTATGAAAATCAGATCTGTCGGATAGGGAAAACGGGGCGATGTCGATTCGGGGGTGTTACGGGTGTCGGCTCGGATCGGTGGAGTTTTAAAATGGAGGAATTGAATTTATGGAGTTTTTCTGGGAATTTTTGTAAATTAGAAAAGTCGATGGGATGGAATTTGAAAAAAAAATAAGAGTCTAGTATTGTAATTTGATGAAAAAGTGTATATTTCTAAAAAATAATCAATTTATAAAGAAGTATAGTACAGTTTGTATACTTGAAATTGAACGTTTTGACAAAATTCAACAAATCAACAAAGATTCATAGTATTGAATTTTATTGATTAGTATGACAAAGGTTTTCATAATATTATACTTCTCTGTAGTTGAATTTGATGTGCAAAAAATGTAAAATATTTTTTAAAATAATATCAAAAAATAGTTTCGATATTAAAGGTCGAGTAAAGAAAAAAAGTATTTGGATATTGGATGGATGCTTAATATAATAAAATGAAGTTTAAATAACTGAAACTGAAAATATCTAATGTAAAATAAATGGAAAAGATCAAGAATATTAAATACATTGTATGAAAGTTGCCCGAAATCAAAACTAGACTATTATAAATTACTGAAATTATGATCAAATTGAAAAATTATTGCAACATTTTACACCTACATAATGAATCGCTTAATTTATCCAAAATGTTGCGTTACTACCCGCACTAGCGCACTTCTCAAGTTTTTATCGTTGTACAAGTCTAGATTTTGCTCAATTTGAACTTTTCACATAAATCTTTTATATCTCAAATAGAGGAAAAAACATCTTGATCGCAAGAATGTATCAGAAAACTTAACTAAAACGTATTTAATTAAATCAAAAATCATTAAAAAAAAATCAATCACAATCTTTCAACCTCAGATACACTTATTTAACGAAACGAATTGAAAAAATTAATTCCAAATAATTCAATAAAAACACATAGCCATTAAGGAAGAAATTCATTAGACACCTTAATGCATTTATGGATTCCTAGGCAGTATAACATAACATAATATCATCGGGCAAGCGTTCATATAATACATAACCAATAGTTATGCTCGGTTGGGATCATTAGCACTAACCGAATATTCTCGTTAACGTAATGACTTTGATGCATTAACCATCCCGATGTGCATTACGCGCGTATATATTACGCGCAATTGTAGCATTATAAGTCAGCCGGTGTTTAATTGCCCGTTCAACTGTCATAATTGAACGTAGGCATACAGCCGCGATGACCTTTGAGGGTTAACCGACGGTTCACACGTTAACATCGTGTTTAATCGAATTGTAGATTCGAAATTTAATTTAATTTAATTTTATGAATTATTCAATGCTCTGCTGGTATGGTGTATGATTATTTTTTATTAGTGGCTGATTATTAAAATGTGAAGGGGTGTTAAGATTTTGAAATTGGGTGTCGTTGATATCGGTTTTGTGCTGCAACTTAAGCCACAAATCAAATTTAACCTTTTAAACTTTAAGTTCGACATTTTAAATTTCAAGTTAAGCCTTTTACAAATAAAATTCAATCATCGAATATTTTTTATTTACACTGTTATCATAAATTTTTTATATTTCAATTTCGTCTTTATTCACTTCAAATTCAACGCTTTACGCTTCAAATGAAATGTAAAAAAGTATTATTAAGATCGTTGTTATGGTTAAGATCAATACAATCAAATACAATCTATTCTTTAATTTTACTTAGATAATTTGGATGATTGACTTACACAATCAATTACATTTTTAAATAAATCTGAAAACAGCTACTACGTTCAAGAAATTGTAGAAAAATTAAAAAACGAAGAAAAGAGACTTTCGATAGCTTAATTTGATTTGTAAAAAGTTTCATTTGAAGTTTAAATGGCTGGAATTTGATTTGAAAACGTCAGAATTTGGAGAGAAAAAGCTGTTTTAGACGTAAAAGTTAAATAGTATGTGGCTTGAATATGTTTTTAGTATTATATATAAAAAATAATTTCATTAAAGTTAAAGTAAAAATATAATTTTTTACCTTTTAGAATTAGATAAATCAAACGTAATCCAAATAAAATTTTTCAAAAAAACGAAAATCAAATTACAAATTTTACAATACCAATCATTCAAACACATTTAAATCCTTCATTCACACAAAAAAAATCATCTAATGCATCCGACACATCAACACACCCCTACCACATTAATGCAACCCCCATGCACCGTTGCACCAAAACCAATATGGCGTAAAGAACCAAAAACGAAACGCGAAGTTGGAAAAGTTCGTAATGGCCGGATTCGGAATAGAGCTCTCCGCACGTCGAATAATTGGGATCGCAACGAGCCCGTCTAAAAAGAAAACTAATTAAACAAGTTTGTTCGTTTATCCGCGCCCCGTTTTTGCGGTCGTCAACATTGTTACCGCGTGTAGTGTACGTTGGCAGGACTGGGCGGGATTCGCGCGCTTTTTTGCGGACGAGCGAGTCCTGATTGAGTTCGAAAATGCGGCGTTTTGTTCGTCGGATTATCGATGGGGGGTATTTTGATAAAATTTCGGTTTATTCATATTTTCGGTTGGGCTTAATGCGATCGGTTATGTGCTTGCGAGTTGAAAGTTTTGTTTTATTTTAAAAATATGTATGTATATATGTATTTTTTTTTTTTCGTTTTTGAAAATGTTTGGACGATGATGTGTTTTTGAACGTGCAATATAGTTGCGTTTAATATTTTTAAATTAAAGACGTTAATTTCAAATATTTTTAAGTCATTGTTAACGTTTGTTTTGATAGAATATACACATGGGCCTCATAATTTTTATTTAGTTGATAAAATGCATTATATGTGCTTAAATTGAAAATATCAACGAAATTCACGCGTAATTTATGCATTATAAGTGCTTAGATTAATTTCTTGTCACGAATTTAACATATATAATAGTTTGTACGTGTGCGTGTTTTAGGGAAATTATGTTTAACAGATTTTACAAATCATTTTCTTTTAGGTCTTCTGTATTTGCACATGCTTATAGTTCGAACACCAAAAGCTGTTATTAGACAACATATAAACCAAAAACTCGTTAATAGAAACATGGTTAAAATTTGACAATTATAATTTACAAATTACGCGAAATTCATTAAGAATCTCAATTTAAAGACCTATAACTTTTACATCTATCCCATAGCTTTTACACGCCGAATTCAACCATATACGAATCAAATTCAATTAAAAAGTAAATCCAACATTTTTAGCTTCAAATACAACTTTTTCAAATAAAATTCCAACTTATAAACTTCCTATTACAGAAGGCTAAATATGGTGTACAAAACCTGTATCGAAATAATACATTTTTCACTGAAAATATCAACGAACAGTCCCATACATCACAACCCAGAAAACAATCAACCAAACAAAACACGTATCGTGCTTTATTAACGAAACACCTCGAGGCTTGCAGGATCACGATCCAGTCCAGGATCGGTTTCCCCAAAACGACCCCCATAAACCAAAGGATTCGTCGAACAACTTTCTTTTCGCCCGGGGGGAGGGGGGGGCGAAAGTTAGGAAGCTCGCGTTGAATTTTTATACAGCGTACAAACGAGGACTCAAAGGCTTAATTAACGTAATTTATCAGAGGCAAAAGAGACACGCGCGAATGTGCACTCGCTTTGACGTCGACTAATTAATTATTGAATGGCGTGTGTCTCGTGTCGAGAACGTGTCCCGGTACAGAGCGATCCGATTCGAAATCGGACATATGTGATTGTTTTTTAATGTCGGATTCATGTTTTCGAGTGGTGATAAAACGCGGGAGATTTTTAGGATATGTGGATTCGATCATTTTCGTGTTATAGTGGATACGTGTATTTAATAGGAATTTTTTACTTATAATTTTCTAGTGTTTTTTTACTTATGATTAAGAAACGTTTTGTATTGAAATTGTGATGGCTCTCCATTTTTTTTTTTTGCGAATTTGATATGATTTATTTTTTCATTTTATCATGAAAAACCATAAAATATCAACGATCCTAAAGAACAGATGTGACTTATTCGATTTCAATATTTCCATAAATTTTTCACCTTTCCTTAGACCTTCAGAAATTCAATATAGAATCAAACGAAAAATTATATGACAAATATATTTTTCAATACAAAAAAATAATTTTCTCACCCAAATATTATTAACGCATTTTCGAAGAGCGCACTTTCGATACCTGTCGCCGAACAACTTTCTCGCCTTCGCTTTTGAAAGCCGGCAGCTAATTACCGTAATTGGTCTCGGATTATGTACGTGAGCTTTTTATAGGTGCAAAAAATATTACGGAAACATTTTTGCGCGTGTAAAATACGGCGCGTTTTATTTCGTTAGCGCGGGCGAGAGTGCCAGTTGTCGGCGCAGTAAAGCTTCGGACGGCTATAAACTTCTTCCCCTTCTGGTTATTTTCAAGATCAGATTCGGAATTGAGAACGCTTTTTCTGCCCCTACGATCTTGTCTTAAAAATTCAGTGGCGTTCGTGAGCGCGGTATTGCGAAAAAACTTATGTAAGTTTATCGGATTCGTATGAAAAAAGTCTATGTTAAGGTTCGTATGGTTTTTTATTGGTATCTTTTTTGGTGTCAATAAAAACGTGGTACTTTTTGATTAATATATGGTTTGTAGAAAAAATTATAAGATACTTTGTTACTTTTGATTTTATATTATATGAAACCTACATAACATAAAATTATATGTAAAAGCTATAAAATATTTGAACCATTCCTGGCAGGTGTAATTCTATTATATTGAGGCAAAAGATAAACTTTCTTAATTTATAAATTATTGAAAAAATATATTTTTAATTAAATTTATATCGATTTGGTCGCAAAAATTAGAGAATTTTAGTAAAAAGTTATAGGTAATTGTTACAAATATATTATCAGGTTTGGGTGAACAAACAAAAACAATGTACAAAAACACAAAAATTCTCAATATACTTTTGAACAATATACGGAACAGTTAACAGTAATACTATTCATCACGAGAAGATTTATTGTTTTCATTTGAATATTTGGACTTGATAATAAGCTGTATAATGAAAAATGAAAGTAATTATATTTTTTTTACAAAAAAATTGTTCTTTACCAAATGAAAAACAATAACTTAAAAAAATCCAACATCGATCTATCATTCTTATAAATATTTTTCCCTCGACATAATTTGGCAATAACAATTTTGACCAAAAAAAAATTTTATAATTTCTAAACATTCATCATTTTTCTCACAATAGAAAACTAAAAAATAAATCACAATAGGATGTACATTTTCACAGCACAATTGAAGGTGAAATTGCAGGAAACGTCCTCGCACCACCACTGCTTGTAGAGAGTCGCCAAGAGAATAGTGGAGGGTGTCCCGAGGAGATTGCACATATCCTGTAAATGATTGCCATTAATAAAGGATGGACCTGCACTTCTTTCAAGAAAAAGGGGAAGTGTCGTGAGTGTAATGGTCGCGTGTGCATACAACCGCTCTCGCTCTGATTTCATACATTATTTATTCGGTTTATGTATGAGGTCTTGCATAGGTTTGATTGGCATTGTGTTTCGGTAATAGTCTGATTCGTTAAATGAATTTTTTTTCGAATATTATAATATTAAAGTAAATTTGATTGATTGGTGTAATTTTATGGTTTTCAAATCGTTTGTGTTTGAATTCGTTTTAATTACGTGTTTAATTTGTAAAGTGTAATTTATTCATAAGTAATTATAGCTAGCTTTGCGAAAATTTTGCGATTGGGCTCACAGAAATCACGATTTATTTTTTTCATTATTAGTGTTGAAATTGCTTGGTGTATATTTTGCGATAGCATTTAAATTGATTTTGGCTCTAATTTGAAAAAAATATAGCACGGAATAATTTCTATTTGATTGCAAAGAACACGCACATCGAAATTATTGTAAAATAAAATTTCGGAATACATTATTGAGTTGAAATAATTAAATTATATTTTGAAATTGTTTTTTCGCTCATTATTGAATCAGAAATATTATCCCAAATTAATTTTGAAAAATAATATCTTCCAGAAACAGAAATCAATTAAGTATTTTACATTCGTTTATGAGGTCAAATCTAAAAAAATTGAAAAAAAAAAAATTATATGAAAATTTCAGCTATTCTCGTTTATATATTTTTTAGAAATAATAAAACTTTCTACATTCCCATAAAATACAAATGAGAGCTATTTCTTTACTACTAAGTGACCATCCACTAGAAGCTTTGAGCTTAATAGCAACAAGCTTAACAGCATTCGGGTTAAGATCTCGCCGCAGCAGATGCTTAAAGCTTTCATAGACCATTCCACAAAATTTTATTCTTTATACATTCACATAAAACATAAACAACAAAACTAACCATCAAAAACCAACTCACACAAAAAAATAAACACCATCGATTTCAGCCGTCCAAAATCCACAAAACGCATCGAGCTACCGCAGATCGACTTTTCCGAGTGGCCAGCTCTATGAATATGTACATTTTCATTTCGGGCACTTTTCGAAAATGTGCAACGCCGTTTTCCGAAGGAGACGAGGGTCTGTTTGCGTTGAGGCCCTCGCTCCTCGGCGACGGTCAATATTTGACAACACGGCCGCAAGAAAGTGCGCCCGATATGAAATTCGAATTTGCATACTAAATATTATGATTGGGTCGGCTGCTGGATTTTAGTTGTGCCGAACCGCACAGAGGTGAGGGAAGGGCCGAAAAATGGCGTGTTGTTGAGGGATGGGGTGTATCTCGAGTGGTGTTTTATGAAATTTCGATGTTTGGGTTGTCGTTGGGGTTTGGAATGTATTTTTAGAGCTTTTGTTATGGTAATAATTAATTTATATAGCGAGAGTTTAAGTGTGTTGTGAACGGCGCTCGGTGAGTTATGAGTTTTCCAATGAAAGATGATGGAGTCGGGCAGAAGTTTGTTATTGAATGGTGTTCTGATAAGCTCTCCGAAGCTCTCGATAAAATTACAGCTTTTATAGATTTTACAAAAATACACGCAGGTTAACTAACTTAAAATCTACTTACAATTAGTACAACAGAGTTGTCACTTCGTCCAGAGACGAAGAAATATCAATATTGACCAAAACAATTGTTCAATAAGCAATGTTGTCAATAGATGTTGTTACATCAAATAATTAATATTTATTTCTTAATAATAATTTATATATCTAGATGGCATTAATAATACAATATTTAGTAAATCTATGTTTAACGCTAAGCATCGCTAGGTGACGTTAATAAAGGAAATAATATAATAAACAATGCTAATACACTAATACACGATGTTGGTATGAAGCATATTACTCGCGCAGTGTAAAATAAGTCGATTGAAAGTGGGTAGTAATGAAGTCGAATTGAAAAATCGAAGTGTTTGTAAATTGTATAGAATTGAAATCGTTCAATTGATATGATTAATTGAAACTAATGCAAGGTTTGTATTATATCATTGAAATCATTTTTTTATTCAATATTATAATAGAACGGTAGATGCTAGTGGCTATGGATAAAATACATACAAATTAATGACCTTCGAAATTTTCAATATAACCTGCAAATATTTATTTTAAAATATTATTTTGATTATGTAATATCCGGATTTATATGCAATGAAAAATATTATTCAAAATTCAAAATGAACAATTTACTGAAATACAAATTTTTTACAGAATTTTTTTTATTAAAAAACACTCACACTAACTAACCTTAAAAAAATCTTTCAACATCAACCAAAACGAACCCCAAACCGCCGAAACAACACATTCCTAAGCCTTCATAAAAATCAAGAAACTCCAACCAGCGGTCAGTATAAAACAGCCATAACGACCATCCAGCACGTGTCGATGACAATTCGCGCGAAGGCTTCCACCCCCCATTAGCATTCATGGGGCGCAGTCCCATGAATTTTGTCCGTGTGTTTATAATAACAGCGGAGAAATGTTTTGAATTATTAAAAAACAAACAATCGAAAAGTAAT
>JAOXNN020000065.1:563549-591439 GCA_028571205.2 Hydropsyche betteni | reverse complement strand
ATCCCCCAATATCGAGCAAATGCCTTCAAATTCAATTTTTTTTTCAAATGCATTTGAAATAAGCAGTCAAAACGTAAAAATGTCCCGAAAAAAAAATAAAATAAAAAAACCTTAACCCCCTATAACATGGAATCTTTCATGACGTTATAAGGGGGTTTAATGTACTTATAAATTATTGAGTCTTTATATTAATAATTTTCGAAGTAATTTAATATCGGTAATGATAGTTATGTGTAGATTATGAATGAACTTCAGCTAAATGATATAATATTTTAATATAAAACTGAATAATACATGTATCTATTTAACTAAAACTAAACTGTGTCAAATTACTAAAGTTATTAGTTTGTGAATATAGATATTTTTATTTAAAACTTATTTTCTTGATATGGAATATAATATTTTTCTATAAATTAAATGTGTTTTTTTATAATAAAATATTGATCGATCGTCATACAACAATTAATTTCTAACTAATTTATCAAATACATTAATTCAATTCGTTTTTTGTGCAAATATGTCCTCACATACACATGCAATGTTTATTTTCACCGATAATCTTCCTTTTGAATTTATTTTTCTTGTGTCCGGTAATCGTATCACTAAGAGAACGATAATAGCGTCCCTTATTTGTGTAGGTCCCAGTTGAAGGGGATCGTAATCCTAATTGAAAAACAAAAAAGTCCCGAGGGATCGCTTTTCATCTTTTAACGTTTGGCTATCGTGCGTATTATGAGATCGCATGGCCCACCCTAACGCTTACAAGAAACGAAATAAATTATTTTTCATATGTCAACTTTCCAAAAACATATTCGAAATTTTGCACTAAGCAGCCCATTTTATTTATATACCAGACAACAAAGAAGATAAATTTAATACTTGACCAAATAATGCGATTACTCTAATTGCGTTTTGTTCCTTAGAGCGCTTCTAAATAATAAAAAAGCGCCTTATGCCTCATTTAATATTGAAAGAAAAGTTAAACGGTTTGTTCGAGCGCAGAATGAGAAAAAATATAAATTGTAGGAACATAAAGAAAGATATCTACTTGTAACGGGAATCTTTCTCTTCCTTTTGATACGAAAGTAAAATTTAAAAATTTATTTTCTTCTCTCTCTCAAGGATGTTTACCTTTAAGAAGGTTTAAAACCATCGCAGAAATATCGATGGTGAAATTGCGTTCCTTTGAAAAATTTTCATTTTCTGCGAAGCCCGAGGCTTCAAAATAACGTTTTCTTGTATCTGATGGCGAACAATGCGGTCAATGATTTTTCTCCGTTAAAATTCGCATTTTTGTGGATTCTGATTTCGAAACCCCATTTTGTTTCGGTGACGGTTTCATTTTGATTTCGGCAAAATGAGGTAAAACGATACTTTTTCCGTTTCCCGATATTAATAAAAACAATAATGGCAATATCTCCGGCAATTTTTCACCTTCCGCTTAATAAATTGTAACGCAATAGATTCTATATTAATAAAAAATAGATCGGATCACATTCAGGTATTCAGAGATCAAAGTTGGCTTTCTGAAAAATGTCGCAAAAGAATTTTCGTAATATTTTGCTGCGAGGGAAATTTTCTCGGAAAGTATGATAAGGATCGCTCGAAAATATTTTAGTTTTCAAAGGGCACTTTGAAATCGGGCCGAGATCAAAAAAGCAAATAGAACGAAGGACCCCAGAAGGAATTTTTCCCGTAGAAAGTTTCGCATCGCGCGATTATCATCAAAACGGATTTCTCAGTCCGGGCAATTTCATATATTCCCGGGATAACCTTTATCATTCCCAGCGATGGCAATCAATCCGACTACCTTCAACCCTCTAGACCCGGAAGAATTTCGGGAAACTTGCAAAATTTTTTCACGGAAATATGCGCCAAACATTTCATACCATACCCATTTTTAGACTGCGACATCCTTCCGTTTTTTATCTATAATATAAAAAGTGAAAATATTCGAAAAATCATACGATAAAATCAAACTACTTAATATTACATTCACACACGCTCAGAAACTCAAATATTAGCAGACGCGAAAATTGGCACTCGAACCGCACATATGAATAGTTTCCCCATAAAAGGCAGTCTAAGACACAAATACAGCTTGATCCCGACCGGGGACACGGAACAAGAGGAGGCTTCATCCAGCGCGAAAGCCTCCTCCCGATGATGGATCGCGCTTTAAGCGACGATTCATTTATTAACGTGGATCCGTAACTCGTGTTTCATATAACGTCGACGAGGAGGAGGACATTAATCCCGCCCACCCCCGCCCTGTTCCGGTCGACTTCGATCCGGGCTGTGGGCTGGGGAGATGGGTGTGTTCCGGCAATATTATAAATCGTTAAAACCATTTATATTGCCAGATAAGGAGGACGCATTCATCATGGAAACACTTTGGGGGTCGCGCCGTGTCTTGGTGATTGATTTGTTTTTCGGTAAGGCTAGGTGAAAGCTCTTCGCGCTGTTGCTGCTGATTCTAGTGTCAGTTTATTTCGTAGGGTTTTAGTTAATTGTCGGATTTTGAATGTATATGTTATGCTGTACAATGTTACTTGAATGTTGAGAAAATTATTTTTTTTAATATATATGAATATTTAGTCGATCGTTTTTTAACACGCGAGTGTTTAAAAAAAATCAATAGTGTATTTGATATTGCACACTTAACTTATGAATATTAAAAATTATTTATATTTAAATCTTGCAGTTTTGTTGTCTTCTATATATTTTATACAGTTTATATCATAATATGTAGTTTTTTAGAATTAAAAAAAGTATTAAAACACATTATATTTTCAAAGACAACGAAAGTGTTTCAGCAATATTTTTTTTAACCAATTTCTTTACACAAAATGTAATTTCCAGGATTATATTGTATGTATATCGCAAATACATTACTAACGTAATTTGCTAAAGTAATTTCTTAGAACAAAAACGAAGGGTTTTTGCCTGAACACGAAGCAAAGGTCAATACACTTCAATTCTTTTTCGAGCGAAAACCGCATAACTATCGCATTAATTATGAAAAAATCTAGTTAAACGATTGGTATAAGATAAAAAAAATACATATAAAATCTTAAATAAACCACATACTATATTAATTCAAGTAAAATAAATAAATTAAAATTATATTATAAGGGGAGTCCCATATAAATTTGATAAAGATTATCGAAAAAACAAAACACTCGAAAAGCCCTATTGTCTTTTTATAAAAGAAAAATAAAGCGTTTCCATCCCCAATAATAAAACACGAACCCGCATAATAAACAACATATGATAAAACGCATCCGTCTCCGCGGCCGCCGATTTTTACAGCGCGAAGACATAAAACTCGAACGCATTATGAACGCGAACCATATAAATCGACGGTTATAAATATTCATCCAGAAGTGTAAAAAAGACTATAAATCCGCCCAAATCCTCCGGCGTCGTAAAGCCGAAAACCGAGAGCGGGCCCTCCGTCTGCGACGACATTATTTATAGTTATTTCGCATTTATGACGTTTTCCAATACGTGACCGCAATGGCAAGGGCCTGTGGCTCGATCGCTCTTTTGAACCTTCTTGAAAGTACATAATAAAGTACGTAAGAGCTAGAAAATGAGCGACGTCTCCAGAATCTCGCGACGATCCCAATTTCGGCCGAAATCGTCCCGGGAAGTTTTTTTTTGACGGTGGAAAAGAACATTTTTGAATTAGGGTGGAAGGGGACGATGTGAGAAATTTCTTTGTACCACTTTATTTGATACATCATATAAATAATTTCATATTAATTGATATATGTATATTTTACAACCCAATACAATCATTGAAGAATCAACTTCATCCCTTTTCAATTGATTTTTTGAATTGATAAGTTGAATTCGATTTGAAATTTTCAATTAGAATGAAAATGGAAACACGAAGTTTATACCGGAAATTAAAAAAAAGACTTCAGTACTAAAAAATCCAAAATTGGTCCAGTACCAAAAAAATCAAAATTCCAATACCAAAAATACGTTATTTATACCAATTAAAATGTTTTAAAATATGGTCTAAGCCCTCAATTTTTTTTTTTTATATTAGAATATATATAATATCAACAGCAAGTTTGTATAGAATGTATCTCAAAAATTAAGAAATGGTTCTTTTTTATTTTCGACAGTCAAGTATAGATTATTTAATAACAAAAAATGATTAAAAGATGTCTTCATTTCGTATCTGATGAAAAATGACTGTGGATGATAATAAAAAAATCATAACATGATTTTTGACATTCATTATTTCGTTATGATCTATGAAAATTTCTTTCATAGAAATTTCACTGCGACGAGGAAAAAAATGAAAATATTAAAATGGACGGGAAGCTAACCGAAGTATGCAAATATTGAACTGATGGCGCCGTTAAATTTAACGCGGCGTTAGAACGTCGGACGAGCCAAGGAACTCTTCTATATGGCAATTAATTTTATGGTCGGCCATCAACAATTCGCAACGAGTTTTATTAGCCGCCGACGTTTATTATATATATATATATAAAGTTCGAATATGGGTGTCGTTAAAAGAAAATTGAGAAAAATCGCAGAAGTGGTACGAAATTTTCGCGACAGCATAATTTGTATTCGTTAAAGTCGTATAACTTTTTTTACATAATCGCATTAAGATTATAATACAAATTGTTTCTTTGATAATATTATTTTGGAACCGTTTCATTGCTCAGCTTTATTTAACTAATCGATCGTAGCACGCAATGTGACTTAATAAACGCCTCCGCATTAATTTCTTTCACGTTTTTCACTCTTATTTGTCATTTAAGTGCTTGAATTCATTTATCACTGATAATGAAGCATTTTTAAAACAAACTCGTACAATAATATATCATCGTTCAAAACAAAAATTCAGAATCACATACGTGTAATTTGAAAACTTGGCAGATGATTTCATGTCATACGTTTTGACGTCAAATTAAATCCAACAATGAAAGTTTTTACTCATCAGTTTATTGTGCGAGACGTCAAAGCGAGTTACTTTACTAATTTGTATTAAAACATAAGGGATGCAATTAACTTGGAAACGATGAAGAAGAATTTAATATCAGAACCGTTTTACAAGGCATGTGTGTGTGTTATACGTATACTTTTAATAAAAGCAAAGTTGCACAATGTCGGCTCTCAGCGCAAAAGATTAATTGCCCCCTCGTGCGAAATATCGTACGTATTTTTTAATCGTATCCAATTTTGTACGAACTCGCTCAATTTGAACCTACATCTAATAATATTATAGTACTTTATAATTTCGCATTATATTCACGATCCATTTATATAACAGAATGAATAGTTTTTTGTTCGTGGTTTCTTTATCGCCTTTCGCGTGTTCTTTAAGATGAAATTGATTTTGAAGAATGTTATCTGTGATGCAAGTTTATAACTGAATTATGAAGCGCATAATAGATAATGCGGTCAATTATGTTAAAATGATTTTCTCGAGGTTTGTTAAAGTAGTTTCAAGTTGACTTTATTAGCAGCACTATAGAAAGCGTATAAGAGGTTGAAAATATGAGTTTTTCATCTTATATAAATGTACTTTAATTATAGTGTAAAAATCTAATGTTTACTGCTTTTATATAAATTTGTAAAATGATATTTATTTAAAATGTATAACTTATTAAAAAATACAGTATGTGAATATATTTTTTTTTCAATAAAGATTTCACTTACAAATAGTATTTTAGATCCGATGATAAAAACGTAAGCTACCAATAATTTCTATATATATTTTCAGCCGCAAGAAATTTATATTTTTTCGAATCGAAGTAAAATTTTCAAAGGTTAATGACATTAAAAACTAAACATTTTCTCCATAAGTTTGAATTGCAACATTATATAAAAGTTTATAATACCAGAAACCATCCCAGTGATTGTTGATCGAGTGCACGTTTCCACAAAGTTAAATTCGCTTTAGGTCTGATTCGAATCTCGGACGTGTTCAAAAAGTTTCAAAATTTTTGGAAAACTGACTCACACGCTAACACATACAGGAAACCAAGAAATAAAACATTATTTTATTTTAATCAAATATTTATATCATATTTTTTTTTATAAAAATTCTATTTCAATTAATTCGTCAATATATAATATTAGAACACAAAAAATATGAATTTTTAATGATTAAACACGAATGACTCTAAAAATTAAATCAAAAATTATTTATAGATATCAAAGATTAAAAAAAAAATTATTTCATTCCAATTATTATATCATCCCAAAGAAACAACCAAACCACACAACACATCCAATACACCTTCCATTGCACAATACCCAAACATTTCAGACCTTCCGTCCGGATTTCTCCAACTTACTTAACACCCTATACCCACCCGAGCACATGCACTCACAAACAACACACAAACAAACAGACAGACAGACAGACAGACGGAACGAGGACGCACTCGGTGTAATTTACAAACGGGATCGCGCGCGCTGAATTCGCAAGCAGTCCGACTCAATTCTGCAGCATCTGTTGCAAAAACAAGCAAATAATACCCTCTCGGTCGCCGAGAGCGTTTCGGCTTTCGCGTTTTCAGCTTTCCGATCGTCCGAGACTCGGCTGAAAATTTCCCAGACGCATAATGAATATTTGAACGCGGCGCGAAATAAAAAGAGCCGATTTAGTTCGGCGCGAGTTTTCGACGCTCCATGAATTTCGAGGTTCTGGCGAGATTTTTCGCTTTTTATATGTCTGTGCTTTTTGTTTTAGTTGATCGTTTGAATTTTGATGTGAATTTAATTTTTTTTTATTGTTATGACTTGTGAGTATGAAATGTGAATTTTAAATGCAAAAAATTAATGCACACAAATACTTATTACATAAGTAAAATATATAACATATACACTCAATCTTCTTTTTACTCGGGGGATACATTCCTGAGACTACCGTATAAAAAATATGTATAAAGATCATATAAAAATTGCAGATAAGTTTAATCAGAATATTTGGATAGAACTTCCATTTAAATGTGTTTTATAAAAAAAAAATGTAATGAAAAAAAAATTCACAGTGTAAAATCATCAAAAAATATCGATTTTTTCATTTAATAACTATAATTACATACATATAATTATAACAGTATATGTACTGGCCTGTACCGAATCTTACCATTGTGGCATAACAATATATATTTTTTTTATTTTTAGACTGTGTTAAAGTGAAATAACCGTGTAAAAAATAATCAATTCTTCCTTGAATCGTGTTATTTCAGAACCATGTAAAAAGAAGATTGGATGTATATAGTTGAGAATTATTAACATTATATATTGATATGAATGATAGATACATATGTGAACGATTGAAATTGTACCATTGTGATTGTACAATATTATACAAGGAAACGAGAAAAACTGAGGGGATCGTAGATGGGTAAAATTTTAAAGAATAGTGTAGAAAAAATAGGAAGAATGAAAAAAAATTTGGTCGTCAATGGATTGTCTTTGACTTTATATAACGATGACAAAAAAAAAATATTAATTAAACAATATTTTTTTAATCAAAATGACAAATCCATTGAAGATAAAACTAATTAAAATTTACAAATCGGCTTTGTTTTCACAATAAGCTTATACCATATCTCATATAAACCGGCTATCTCAAAATCACCCCTCTAAGAATAGTTCTTTGAAAGAGGAGATATGACACACTATATTTTAATTGGCGATGCAGATTCTTCCCAAGTGACGGCATTAAACTCTTATCCCAATTCTCACCCCCGAAGCTATTAGATTTCATTGCGTTAATTAATAAAACAATCAAAACCGACCCGCGCCATTACGGTACCGCCACTTTCGTTAAGCCCTTGGCTACGGTAAGCCCTAAATCCACCTTCGCAACCGAGACGAGCCCGTTTTCTTAAAGGGAAAACAGACACGAAATAACGGCTTTCGTTTATGCTCATGTTGCACCCGGAAGGGCCCTAACCGCTTACACAACAGAATCACGCCACAGAAAAAATCGAGCAAAAACACGAAAAATTCCCACAGACACCATGAGAAAATTCGTGTCGGTTTTTTAGTTTGTTTACGTTAATATGATCCATGCGAAGTTAATCGAAACATTACGATATTACAACAATAAATAAATCCGCTTTATTTACACCACGGTCTGACGAGTCGACACCGGCCCGCAACGAATTAATATTAACTGTTTGTTTGTATTACGCTTCGACGAGAGCTTTACGCTGTTTATTTTGCACCAGTGATTTTTAAACTTTAACTTTTTTAAGGGTCGTTTCATGTGTGTGTTGTTTGAAATTATGCAGTGAAGTTTTAAGATTAAAATATGATGATGTGTATCAAAATTTCTCTTAATATTTTTTTTTATGATATTAATTTATAATGTGAAAGTTTCGGATTCTATGTTTATGATTTACAATTTCGCATACATGGATGGTAAATTTTGTTGAAACTGACGTAATATTGTGACTCCCGTCCAGCGAAATATCCATTAATTTTATTATCATCATGCAGTTTTTCGCTTCGTAAAAAAATGATTCGAAAAATTTTAATTGCATACCGGATTAACGAAAAACGTACATACGTCCACTCAAAATATCAATATTAAACGACAAAAAAACATACAAACATTCCAAATCCAATTAAAACATTATGAACATTTTTCGAATCGCCAATCAACAAGGATTAAAGCATCCATTTTGCACTGTGTACTTGCACAATAACAAATCCATTGAAATCGATGTACTACAAAGCGCACCCATACGAAATTCTAATGACATGTTATTTTTTATGAACTTTTTCATATCGAAAGTCATATTGTATTCAATTTATATAGAAAAAAAACGTATATTTATACACACAAAAGTACCCCACGCGCAGATGCGCTATCCATGGGGCAAAATGATCGAACATAAAAAGCGTCAATGCAGTCATTGACTAGTCAAATAAGGGGAGGAATAGTTCTTCATAAATTTATTGCAGATGACACCGTCAATGAGAGTTTGGGGGGTAACCGTTTTTATCCTCGGCGAACAATCATCGAGAGGGATCCCGAAAATCTCCGACTATTGTATCGAGTTATATCAGATAGGACCGTTTATGCAGCTCGCGGGGTACTTCATTGTTTACGGCGACACGTGTTTTATTGCCTTTTTCTCCCATTTTTTATACACGTGCGTGTGTCAAATGCTGTATATGGGTGCCTCGTATGAAAGAATGTATATTTTTTTTGTCGTTTGTATATTTTTTATTCCGTGTCTAAACAAGGGTATGATATAGTGACCGTCGTCTGTTTTATACGGTCGAGTCGTATTGTGCGTTTATTGCTCGATGCCGTCTGAAAGTATAATACTGTCGTTTTCATTCATGCTTTTGATTTCCGTTCACTCGAATCTGGTTGTGTTATTTTCTTATTTTATAAGACGGCGGTCTAAACGGGAGACTGGGTGGTATCGTTTATTACGCCATTCTGTTTTACATTGATGTTGTAAATATTACAATAAAACATACAATCTTTGTATATTGTTACAATTTGATTTCTAGATAACGTTTATAAACATCACAAAACATCGTTAGTGTTTTTATTCAATGCGAAAATTTTGTTTAAGTATATACAATTTTTACGAGGTATATTTTAGGATAGGTCCTTTACGATACTATCGAAATTTTAAGAATTTTTCTGTAAATCCAACTTCTTACATATCGATAAAAAATACTAATTCTCAAATAACTCATTAATCGACGCTGCGTGATCCTATTCATATATTAACCGCGCCATATTTCGCTTAACTTCAATAGTGTATAAAAATCAGAGTTTTCAAAAAGATTCAATCATTTACGGAATTTTATAACACATAAATATAAAAATAATCATTACAGCTCTTTCATTTCAAATTCAACTTTTTAAACTTAAAATTAATTTTTTTACAAATCAAATTCATACATCGCAAATTCATTTTCTTTGCTTTCAATTTTTTTTTGATTATTGATGAAAAACATAAAAGAAATGTTAGTTATTTATTCATGATACCTATTTTCAGATTGATTTATCAAAAATTTATGCTTATCACCGAGATCATCAAAATCAAATTGTATTTTTTTGATTACTATGATAAAGGTCTTTATTAAACTTTGATTTGTAAAAGGTTTTAATTTAAAATTTGAGCTATACAACGCTGAATTTATAAAAGAAATATAAAAAAAATCGCAAACTAATCTATGATAATTTATGAAACAACTTAATACGTCGCACGAACCGCGCAGAAAACGCATCCCGAATAAATCACGCAAAGGCAACCATTACCGAAACAAAGAAAATCTCCACATTTTCCGAACACAAAAACGAAAAATATCAACAACAAAAAAAAAACAATAACAAAAACGCGAACAGGAGGAAAGTCACCGCAGCGAATCGTCGGTGCATTCAGACGCTCGTATCCGCCTCGAGGGCCGCATCCAGACAATAACGACCGCCCGAAAACCACCCACTAAAAACCACCATGAATATTCATGGGAGGCCCTCGAGACGGTTAATTTAACAAAGCTTATTTTGTTTGCCGTGCGCTCATAATGCGAGCGCAGACGTTTCGAGTTTCGTACCGGGCATAAAACGCGTCGGCTTTGCGCTAATGGCGAACAATCGAATCACCTGTTACTCGAAAATGAACGGGAATCGGAGACGTTTCGAACTTTGGTGTTCGTTATGATATAATAGTTTATGGGGGTCGGTTTGTGTTGGAGGACTCGCGTTAATGGGGCGGAGGTCGGGGGTGTTGTTTTAATTGGATGAGAAAAATGTTGTTGATTATATTTGGAATTATCAAAAGTGATTTGAAATAATACGGAAAATTTGATTACATTCGTTTACGAAAACTAATTTGAAATATAAAACAATAGAACAAGATTGAAGAATAATTGATTCTCATTTTACTCATAATTTTTTTGTAATTCGAGCTGTTAATTACTGTATGTATAACATTATTTTAAATGAATATGTAAATTACCTTAGTAGTTCCCATAATGGACATTATTCCTCCTCTTTCCCTCTATTAACTATACGCAAGTATACTATATTATCTTATTTTGTAAATTAATATATTGTAATACATTACCATAAAACAATCAAAGTGAAAAAATACTAAACGGATACATCGTAATATGAATATTTTATATAATTTATTGTAATAAAACCAGTGATATAAAATATTTTATTGGCGACGAGAAAATAGCCATACAAGTTCGTAGCCGAGTTTTTGACTGTAAATATATATAGTAATATTTTTTCTAGTAATCAAATATGTCAATTCTTATTTATAGTATTTTTTTAAATGCCGATTTTTTGCGCTACAGATTTTTCGGCTATGACTGCTATTATTGCTACAATCACTGTGTTCACCATATTAATAAATAAAATAAAAGTTTTATGCTTTTTTAAAATTACAATGAAAATCTAAAATATTTCTTAAATATATTTTGAAAAAAAAAACTTTTAATCTATTCAAAACCTTTTCCCACAATCAGAAAAGGTAAACGAAACAATTCGGGACCGAACTTAATTCAAACAGACCCAAACTAGAATCCGTGCACAAATTTCACGTAGGTAAACAGCACATGCACGTCGCATACGAATCGAAAGAACCATGGATGACATATGTCGAGTGGCTCTCGTGCAAGGATATCGTGGAAAATCTCGTGGACCACGGTGCTTTATCCCTGTTCGCAATCGAAAAAGCGGGCTTCGTCGTCTGCATACTGATGCAAGGACTCCTGCACCGAACCGTGAGGATACACCTGAATCCCTGAAAGGATTTCACCTGACTTAACAGTTCCGCTTTCGACGTGCGACTGAAAACTTTAACTTTTCATCGCGGACCGGGCGCAAAAACGACGCCGTTTCGCTTTTGTGTGACGCGTCTAGAATGTATTATATTTAGTTGGAGGAATCGTGTGGTTTTTTGTGTGTATTAGATTTTTTTGTAAAATCTTTGCTATTATGAAACGTGATCGTTATAATAGCAAATTTTTAAACTGTCTTGGTTTTAGATCACAAATTTGAGTTACACAGTAATATTAATCTATTATTACTAAAATAATATATGGATGGATAATAATATCTATAAATGTAGGTATTCAAATATCCATTGATGGTTAGTAACATTCATGTATTACTAAAACCGTTTAAATTTGGATATTGATATGATCAATAAAATTGAAATATACTATAATAATAATTTAGTAATCGAATTATTTAATTTTTTCAACTTATGTGTCAGAAAGCTTTATTTTTTATAATTGTATTATAATATGCATACAATATATTCAAACGAAAAATTGAAATTGCTAAATAATCGCTATACAGTTTTTATACTTCAAATTCAAGAATTCATAGTAATAAATTTTATCGATTTTTATGTCAACGGTTTTAATAATATGATACTTTCCCATAGCTGAATTTAAAGTGTAAAACTGTAGGACACATCCATGAATTATCCATTCTTAATTTTTTAAATTGGTTCACTAAAACGGTATGATTAAATTAATCGGATATTTAATAAATCTTCCATCTAAAGCGTCTAATATTATACTTTCTACGCAAAATTCACCTAAACGCACCTTCACTCACGATAAATCATCAAAAAAATTATCTCCCTAACACGAAAATCACTCACTATCGATAATAATCAATTCGCTATCACATCACGCAAGAAACCGATCCATCTCACCGGAGACACAATCAAAAACGCGCAGCATGCAAACGAGCGTCTACCTATCTATCTAAAAAAGCTACGCAATAAAGTTGGCGCGACACGGGAGACTTTGCAGCTTTTAAGGCCCTGTAATTTGCATAAAGCGTAATTAGCAGGCGCGGCGGCCGTAAAAGTCGTCTTCTTATTCTTCCTTCGTCTACTTCTTGTAACCCCGGCGAACAATAACTTTTTATTTGGTGCGCCGGTTCCGCAGGAGGACTCCATCTCGCTCCCTTTCGCCTGGTCACGCCGTATAAAACCGGGACTTTCACGTCCTGGAATGGCGACGAGTGCTCCGGGACTTTCGGGACATGTCGGAGATTTTTTTATATTTTTATTCGAGTTTTATTTGCCCCGCGGGGCGCAGTTCGGAAGTACGTAGCGTGCGCTCTAACTGTCCAGAAACGTTAAAAATGATCGAGGATTGTGTGGGACGTTTCAGTGTGGACCGTAAACGCTTAATGTCCTGTGTGCTTTATACTATTCGTTTTGTGAGTTTTGTAATAGTGTATTCTTTCAATATTATCAGAATAGAAAGATGATATCCAATGTTGAAATCGTTAAACATTCTTTGTGGTATTATATTTTTCATTTCTATTGAAAGTTTAGACTTTTTTCTTATTGTACGAAGTTAAAAAAAAATTGATTAGTCGATACAAAATGGTTCAAAGGTTTAAGAAAAGCCTTAAAAAAGTACTAGATCATGTTAATTGGAACATTTTAAACCAAATATACCTTTGTCCAAAGTATCACAGTTTATAAGTAATTTTTTTTGAGACTATTTTTGAGTTATTATTACTTTGGATATCGTTTTTTTTTAAACAAAAAAACATCAAAAAACCTTAGTCTTTCTTTACTTCTGTAATTTTTTAATAACTAATCATGTATTTCTAATAGTTTTTAGCTGATTTTTGTATTCCTATTTAAAGATTAAATAGATAGTGAACACACAAAAAAGAAGGTTTGATTGCCATATTATCTTTCATTTGAGAATTATTAACGTGCAAGTGCGAGATTTTAAATTTTTCTTAAAAAAAAAATAATAATAATTCAAAAACTCTGATACTACGACAAACATTTGTTTGGTTTGAAATGTTCCAAATAACATGACCTTATCTCATCAAGAAATTCCCTAGATTTTTTTTCATTTAACATTAGTTACAAAAACCATCAGCGATATAAATAAAGATAATTCATTTACATAATTCTTACAAAACACCACTTCAAACCACAATACAAAAAAAGCTACCAAAATCCCCACACAAAACCCCATAGCAACGTCCAAATTTCGTCGAATTTCGACACAAAAACTCGAACAAAACAAAATTGATCACATAAATTACGACGTCCCTATATTCAAACGAGACATCCCTTCGAAAAACCTTCACGTGTCACTGGATCCTCTCTCTCCACGTGTCAGTAAACATAATTGAGCACTAAACGCGATCGGCCACAGCACGCTGTCGAACTTTTACCATGGTACATTCGTGGCACTAGAATGTACCCACTTGCCGCGTTTACTCGTATGCATGTAAATGCGACAGTTCGGGGTTCAATTAACCCCTCCCCTGCCCAGGGGTTGGAGGCTCACCTTTTCCATAGCCCTTTTGTTTTCGAATTTGACGAAGCCCCTCTAATTCGGTTTATCGGGAATGTTGATGTTTCCGATATTTTTGTACGGTTTCTATACTATGGAATATATGTTAATTTGGAAGGGTTGCAACGGTCGTTTGTTTTGTATGGAAGTTTGTGTTGAAAAAATAAATAATGTGGCGTGTTTTTGTTGCGTTGCTATCTTTGATGGGGGTGTTTACAAGAATAATTTGTTTGTTCTTCGATTATGTTGTTTTATAAATTTTGATTTAATGCAATAGATGCATTTTAATTTCTATTGATATATATGATGGCCCAAAATTTAAATTTTTAAAGAGGTGATAGGCTACGTTATTTAAAACATTGTAAACCATACATACCTTAGTCCAAAGTATCATAGTTTTTTTAATTATTATAATTTTTTTTAAGAAAAAAAAAAATTTCGCACTTCGCACCAATAATTTCCAAATGAAAAGAAATATTGTAGACATACCTAATTTTTTTGTGTTCTTACTATAATTTAATATTTAATCCTTAAATAGGAACACAAAAATCTATATTAGCAAAATCTATCCGATATTCATGATTAGTTGACAAAAAATTACTAAATATAAGGATAACTATTTTTTTTTCATATTTCTTGTTTAAAAAAAAATCCAAAATTTTTAAATATTTAAAAAAAATCTGCTTAAAGCCCTTTCGATTGACGTATCAAATATGCAAACATCTATCCAATTCTTAAAATTAGAGTACAAAAACGAAACCTAGACTTATAAACCGCCCAGTATAGGTAAAATTTTCTTCATATACTCTTACATAATTTTGGTACAAAATATAAATAGAATTTTATTTTAAATAGAATTCAACCACAATGTTGATTTTAACGACATAAAAATTTATCAACCCTTGAATCATCTTAAAAGAGCCCTAGTGAAATTATCTATCTGAAATCTTCCCGCATACCTTAAAAGAAAACTCTTGAATCAAAAAAAGACACTCGTTCAGCGATTTCGAACGTTGTGAAAAAAATCGAATAAACCAAAAAAAATCCAACCGAAACCGTTACGGACTGCGGTCCAGACGACCCGCACAATCCCTACCCATTCATTAAGCGATCCTTTCATCCCCTTTTACCTTTCGCATTATTACATCTATCAAATGATCTTTCTGCCCTCGCCGGCATCCGCGCAGTCTTGGCCCAATTTTATTACCGTCTAGGATCAAAGAATTTGCATTTCATGCCTCCCCCGCACCGCGTTCCTGCGATGTTTGGCCCGACAACGCTGCCAAATAAACGTCGGCGCTTATTAAGAGAAATTGTGTTAACAAAGCTGTGCACTCGCACAATTGGCCCTTTGTGAATTCGTTAATTTGCCAGAGACGAGAGATTTGAAGCGGTGTTCTCGCCGGAGCGGGCGCTCGACTTTTGGACCGAGAATACGTGGAAACTCATTAGTGTCGGGGATTTGTCTTGAAGTGGAATGCATTTTGATGATGCATCTCTCATTTATGCCATTGTATAATGAATCTGATAAAAAAATTATATTTTGTTTAAACATTCTCGGTAAAATATTTAAAATACGATAAGATTGAGTCACACATATCATTAGTGCACAAAACAAAATCCCAATTTTATTTTAATAAATTCCTGACTTATAAATAAATATATATTTTAAATTTTTGGAAATTTCACAAAGGATATATATTATGAGACGTTGAAATTTGGCCGGAACGCAAACTGAAAATTCGCAAAGTGGCAGTGGAAAAAAATGATCAGAAATCGCTGGCAACGTTCACCTCCGAAAACAAAGGATGCGCGCATTACAAAGCAAACCTATTTAAGCTCAATTCAATCTGCACTAAAGATACGTGAGCAAAAAATAAAAAATAAATAAAAAAGGGAATCGATGGCATTCGATTCGGCGAATTCGAAACCGTTTTTCCTGAACGGAGAATATTTTCGACGGAATTACGTGGAACGCAATCTACGTGTATATACTTTGAAAGATAAAGCTATATCGAACGGTCGTGCCCGCAGCCATCTGACCGGATTTGGAAACAGTATTTCACCTTTGATAACGCTTTTGTACACAATGGATGGTATACCGGGAAGGAAAAGCCCCGAGTGGTTCCAGAAGGAAAAGCCGGGGTCCATTAGCCGGTAGTTGATGCAACCTGCAATGCTTAAAATATTAATTTTTCAATATTATTAAAAATTTTCAAAGTTTATATTCTATGCTTTTATAATACATATTATATTTCGTTGAACCACATTTTTTGTATAGAGTCCATGAAGCATAAAACAATGAAACAAAGTATCATAGAAGACAAATAGTTTTATGCGAAAAACAATATCAATGACATTACAATAAGTTAGAATGGATTATGCTTATGGCGAAAATTCCTTCGCAAGAACAGAGGCCAAGAAAAAGCGCGTTGCTCCGATTACGGACCACTTGAAGTGCTATTAAGTTGCGGACCATCATTCATTGGCGACGACCCGTCTGGGGAATTAGCCACAAAAAAAGAGAACCGACGAGAGCACAACAAGAGATAAAAGTTTGAAAAAGCTGCCAAGAAAACGTCCCGACGCCGAAACAAATAGCGGACGCATTAAGGAGCGTTTGTATCGTCGGAACGAAAATTGTTCGTCCGCAAACTTCAGCAAGCAAAAAAGTTGCAAAGAACTGGATGGTCAGCAGAAGCATAGTTAGTAAACGATAATAAGTAATAATAAGCGGTATCTTTATAATTATTTTATATTTTTTCACACTTTTAATCATTGGACCGATCAAAAAATTTATAAGTATTTCAAAAGCTTTGATCGAACCATCAACAAATCATAATCGAACCTATCGATATCCAAAACGTCCATACATCACAATATCAACAACCAAACCCAGCCTAGTGTAAACAACATTAACAATACGACAGTATTGCGGTCTTGTAACGCCGATTCCGAAACAGTTTCACCCTTATTAGCAGAGGTGTTCGCCGTCGAGCCTCATAAATCCGTTGGTGTTAAACAATGACGATAAATCTACACCCACCTGACGGCGACCGGCTAAATAACGACCCCTGGCACGAGTTACGAATTACGATCCATGGTAGGCTTTTAATTTTCGACGATCGACGGACGTCGAGGACTCCGGACAAGGATCTAGATCTCTGTCGCAATTTGCGACTTTTTAAGTTCGAAATTTTATAAATCAATCGTGGTAGCGATAAAAACGGTCTTTGTTAAAAGTTATTTATCATTCGTAGGATTTGCAAGTAGATAATCTCAATTTTCAAATCTCACGCAACGGATGAAGGAAAAAAAACGAACATCTCCACACTTTCTTCATTCAAAAGCTCTCCCTGGGGGGCGTCTGTCAACACATGTTTCCTCCGACAGAAAAACTAATAAATCTCGCGCGAAATAAATTTACCCTTTTGATTCCGTTCGAATGAAAGAGCAAAAAAAAAATTCAATCGCAGCAGCAGCATCTGGCGTTCTCCATAACTACCCTAACGCTGATTGACTCCCAACTATCTACATACCATCACCCTATATTATAAATATAGGGAGACCGAGATGGATCATTACGCTTTCTATTGATTTTTCAGCCGTACGAACTTAATTATTTTATCAGTCTGGCCGGGTACGAGATTTCCCTTCGGATAGAGGCTTTAGTGCGAATTCTAAAAAACAAAACGCTCGAAAAAAAACGTCGTTTTGTATGCACACACGTGGCGGACTCTCCCGGGCTTCATTAATCAAACGGGTCGTTTTATTCGACCCGTGGAGAAGACGGGGTGTTTTCGGTGGGTAGTTTTTGGTGGATGAAACAACGGCAACATGGAAAAAAATAATTGTTTCGGCCTGTCGTGTTTTCCTTGGACTTGGACTTGCCTGTCCAATAAACGTCACGGCCGAGAGGAAATTGTGTTCGTTCTGATTCCGTTGCATGTTACCGTTGTTTGGCTCCTGGCGTCAAGGCAAAGCAAAAAAAAAGTAATTCAACGTCGTTTTGCCGGACGAAAGCATTATTATTCGAATACGAAACGAAAAAAAATGCATAAATAGATATTATACTAATCAGTGGTTTTTCTTTGTATTGTGTGCGATTGTACTTTCAGATCTTCTGCTAGAAAGAATCCAAAAGTCAACCAATATTCTTAGTGTTTACTTTTTTATTAATGACAATAACAATAATATATGTATGTATTTTTTTAAATGAGTAAGATTAAATATTATTAAATGAATAATATTAAAAAAATGACAAAAAACGATTTTTTTCAAATAAAAGTATTACGTTTTCATCAAAAGATGTAGTTAAAAAATAATTTCATAACATTTTAACAAAATTTGTTTTAAAATTAAAATTCAATTTAATTTCATTAGTTCCAACTGTTAAAATTAAACAATATGTGATGCTGTCAATAAATTGATATAATAATATATCTCTAATCAATTCAGCTAAATAAAGTTTTCGTATTTAGCTTGAGAATTATATTATTCTTATACGATTAAAAAAATTATAATATTACCGACAAAAATTGTTTGATCTAATTATCAAGTAAATTTCAAAAAAATATAATAAAAAAATAAAATATCAATAAAATAAACAAAATTAGCTTTGACACTCACTGACAAAACTATAAACATTATTATTTATGAAACGACACGAACCTAGACAAACCGAAACCGATCCGACCGAACGAAAACGACAGCTAAAGTGGCCGCGGCGAAACACGATCTTCGACGATTAATTGTGGCAGACCTACAACGAAGGTACTTACTTTCCACATAATAGAATTTAACATAATACGTGGAAAATGGGGAAAACTGGCTCCCAGGTCATCCGGAGCCTCTACCTTTATTATACCTTCGGAAACGACGTATTTCGCGTAATGCGATACAGGACCGAAATTCGATTACGTTCAAGCCGAGACCTTTCCCTCATTTTTACCAAAATCGATAACGTCATTATGTTATATTATGTCATATATTATATTATGTATGGCGGTAGTAACGTAGATAATCGTTCGTTATAAAGACGCTGATGTTTCGAAGTTTCTAACGTCGAATGATCACGTAGACTTAACCACATAAAGTTGTGATTAAGGCAGCTTACGTTTGCTGGAAAATTTCATGTGTTTT
This sequence comes from Hydropsyche betteni, assembly GCA_028571205.2. NCBI lineage: Eukaryota > Metazoa > Arthropoda > Insecta > Trichoptera > Hydropsychidae > Hydropsyche > Hydropsyche betteni. Next base: position 571,975 of record JAOXNN020000065.1, on the reverse strand, counting down.
GATTGTAGACGTTTATAAATAATATAATAAATGATTATATATATTCTTATATAATTCCATCTATTTGCCCTGAAAATTAATATGAGCGGCATCGATCACTCCCGAAGTTTCATCAAGACGTGAAAGAAAGAAAAAGTCGTATCTTATCGATTTTCATGGTCAATTGGGCGTAGAATTTTCCATCGCTTTTTCAAGAAAACGGACATCCGACTCGCTTAACGACAGTTTGGCGTTAACAGATCGAGGCACTTTCACCTGAATACGAACTTGGGACGATTAGCGATTTTCCCGTTTTCATTTTTTTTTCTTTGCTCGCTTGCAAAACGCTAATTTGCCGAAGGGCAGAAATTCGCGATTGATCTCGGCTGAGTCTCTTTCGTTTGCCGGATGAATAGCCTGAATGGATTGTTCGTCGTCATCTCTTCCTGTGTTGTGCCGCAAAATGGATTAACTTTGAATGGGTTGACGATTGGACGCAATCGTGCCATTCACGTACTTTTGAATACACATTAAATTATTCTATTCTATATAGTCGATTGACAATATTGAACGAATCATGTACAGTTGATACCAGAATATATTTGTTTCTTCACTGTTTAAAGACGTATTTTTCAGTAAACCAACTAATTTGAAAAAAAAAACATCTATTTATTAAAATTCAATTGAATAAATAATCACCATCGTTACATATAACCTTTTTCTACCTTTTTGTAAGATTTTTGATCTTGTTTTCCTAAAGCTTCGTAGTTTTAAGTTAAAAAACTCAATTATACCGTTTTTGACATCTACTGAATTTCGGTATTTTTTTTCTCTTAAAAAGTATTGTATCGAACGGGATAAATGATAATCTAATGGAAAAATATTTGGAGAGTAAGGAGGATGCAGAATTACTCTCCAATGGAATTCCTTTATAGTTTTATCTGACAGTTTTGCAGTATAAAGTCGGGCGTTATCATAATGCAAGAACACTTGTCTTCTTTTTACGGTTGCAAGCCTTTTTTCAAACAATTCTACTTTCAAACGTTCAAGCTGATCACAATAAAGCGATACCATTGTTGATTGTCTAGGTCGGAGAAAATCTTAATGGATTGTTCCGAAACAATTCTACCAAACACATAATAATAAAAAAATACGGTCAGCCACAGTTTTTCCGTTATTCCCGGTACTTACTTTTTGACAACTAATGTTTTTTTCATCCTAAATTGTTATAAAAGACCTACTTTCTTCAGTTATCAAATTTTTTGAGAGCTTTTTCTTTCAAAATCGAGGAGGTCAAATAAGAAATGTGTGATTTTCTTACAATTTGAATATTAATAGAGGTTCAACTGTATACGGGAAATTCTTAGAAAATATTTCGTTCGATACTTCGAAATTGACTTCACGTCAAAACGTAAGACGCATTATTTCGCGTCCACTTTCATAAACGTCGCACCAACTTTTGACACTTTCTGCCATGAAAAACTCACATCGAACGTATACATAAAACCGTTCTACAACAATTTCGTTATTTTTTACACGAGTGAAAAACATTCATAGCGCGTTTCCAAGCGCAGATTCGGTCGCACGCAATTGCGAAACGTCACCGCCAAATGGCGTCTACGACCCCTAAAGTCCTGAAGGGCCACAGCCGAGAAAATTGAGTAGATTCGGCGCGAAAAACACACCCTGGAGAAAATTCATGTGCCTCGTATATGGAGGACCTGCAGGGCCGAGATGGAGCAGTTCCGTAGAGGCGACAACCCCGGGTCATATGTCAGCCGCCATCTGCAGCTGTCCACGGACTATGGGGAAAAACTTACATTCATTCGTATGTATAATAATATCATACATGAACGCATAAAGTGTACAGAATCAAAGCTGACAAATTTTGCTAATACGAAATATTTAAAAAAATAAAATTTTATGTATGTATCCAAATTTTCTTTCAATAAATTTTTAATTTTCATCATTGTGTGAAACTAAAACTATAAGTTGCTTCATTTACTGTTTTTTTTTTTAAATAAAAAAACAATGTTATTTTATATAAATCAATTTGATATGAAAATGCTAGTTTTGAAGCTGCATACCTCGTTTTTCAGGCTGGTTTTTGAGTGTGTGTAGGTGGTGAGACACTTTTGCTTGAAGCAGTTAGAATTTTAGGGGAGCTGTAACCGGTGTGAAAAATGAAATACTCACATTGGAAGGCTGTGTTCTGATGTCCTTTGTGCATTTTTTTCGTTTCTTTTATTCATATAATTTTTTGTTAGTTAAGTTTCAGTTCATATTAAAAATATATAGTAAGTTCTTATCTGAAGGAAAAACTGATGACATTGCTAGTTTAATTTTTTCAATTGTATAAGAAATTAATATTGATTTTTTTTCAATGCAATTAATTTTTTAAATAAATAAATTACAGACTGCCCTTGACTTTCGAACATTAATTTTACAAAATTTACCATTAAGTGTCAATTGTGTGCGTAATTTGATGGCCGCCTGCGATCATTACCATTTAAAATTTTATGAAAATCTACATACAAAGAATATTTATTGTTTGTTCCAAAGTATCTACATTGTGCACAACAATTTACTAGCATTTATTATCAAACAACACATAGCATGAAGAATATACTATGATTATCAAACATAAATTTTCATTTTTTTTTTTTTTTGTGACCAGTTTTTACCCAGTGTTTGGTGGTATTAGTGGATGTCTTTTGACACCCAGGGAGCACCTTGAGGAGGTTACCTCCTTGCTCATAGCAACAATTAAATTGATAGGATGTACATAGGAAGGAGAGAGGGGAAGGATGACCGATTCAAACACGCGTTCTGCACATACCGGTTGTCAACGAGCGATTGTGATTATTGTCACAACTGATCTCGACGTTGGCACATTATATTATAATTTTATGGCGATCGATAGATAGGGTTTATTTTTAGGAATCATCTCATTAAAGAGAGACATAAATCTCATTTTCTGGTCAAATGCTAAGTAAATGCTAAATGCTAAAAACGGAATTATACTCTAACCATATAATTTTCAAATATAACAATATCACTCACTATAAATTTTATATATCCCTTATATATAATCACGGATTTCAGTGTGTGTGTCTGTCTGTTCGAATGATGCTCGTGACTTTAAATATTCTAATATGGTCTTTATGCGTATAAAATTAACGTCTTTAATATGATGCTTATTACCTACTAACTACTGGCTTTGCCTATACGTCACAAACAAATAAAAAATGAACTATTTTAATCTTATTAATTAAATATTAAATATTCAAATCGGGTACACATTTTGGGTTCACACATTTTATCGTTTTCCATTTTTTAACAAATCCACATCCGATGTTAATAACATCGGGCCTATTTATAATACTATAAAGAAATAATACACTATGAATAACCATATATTTTTTAATGACACGTAAATTTTAATTATCGCATTACTTTCGAATCGTTTTACACACACACACCCTCAAAGTGGAAAAACACTCAAATCCAAATTGAATTTCGAACAAAAGCACATCTCGACAAAACGACTCGGCCACAATTTGTCGTCGCGAACAGTTTTTGGCAAGCTGCAGAATCGTCAGCGGCCCACCCGTTATGGTTAACCTTAAGGGCCGAAGTTTCCCGAACGGAACTAATTTTGCGAGCAAGTTTTGCAACCACCCTCTGCGGTCCGATGACAAACGACGATCGTGGATATACTGTCCAGAGATTTGCAGGGCTCGGTTCTTGAGTGGGTGTATGTCGAAGGGGGTCTAGACACGTTTATATTTTTTTTTATGAATAATCGTTCTATAGAGTTTGTGCGAATTTTGAAATATTTGTATTGAATATATATTCAATGAATCTTTTGATCTCATCCAATTTGCTCTGTTATAGAAGCAAGGCTTTGTAATGAGTTTTAATATAAGCAATGTATTGCTGTTATTATATAATACAATAGAACCTCTATTATCTTGACCTAGACTATTCAGACTATTCAGATCTTGAGTTGTCAGATTGGTTAAAAATGCTTTTTTTTTAAATAGCAGATTTAAAAAAAAAATTACATAATACGCGTCCAAAAAGACATGCAAAATTATACGGACTCATAACAATATCAATTATAAGCTTTTTGATTATTACAAAAAATTATAAAAGTAAATAGACTGTAAATACGTTTAAAAAAGTCATGTAAACCAAAAATATCTATAAATAATTCAATTTAATTTTTATTAAATTCATAATTTTCATATAATATATTTTTTCTCATATCGATTATCCGGATTTTTCCCTATCCGGACCGTCTCAATCCCCGTTTCAGCAATCGAGATTCTACTGTACCTGCATGTTTTTTAATCAAAAATCTTCATATTTATTATGGTGTTTTTTCCAAATTTTCTTCTCGGCTATCATTTCAATATTTAAATATCTACTTAGAATTCATAATAAAATATATTATTTACACTATCACAGACTAAACCATATAAAAACTAATTGCTTCATATCAATAACGCATCAATCATAAAAAAACAACAACTTACGTAATCAAACTGCGTGAAATCTACCAACACAAAACATTTGATTGCGTCAAATTCGGACAGTGCAATTTTCGCCGCCTATATTGGAAATTATGACGTCGTCGGCCAGAAATGCAAATGAGCAGACGTCCGGGTTTATTAGGTATTTAAAGTCGTATACCTTTTGAGGACCTAGAGAGTACCCCGGGGTGCTTACGGACAATCCTGTGTATAACTTGGCCTAGGAATATAAGGTCTTCCTAGTCGGCAATTGTACGCCTGTTAACGGTGGACCCTCAGGACACTGGCCCCGTAATTCTCTGACAGATTAACTTCTATTGCAGTGAACATATTGAAATGTTAGTTGTGTACTGGATTAAGTTGTATGAATTTTCCGTTTGCTGCTCATGCGAGGCTTTGTGAACTAATTATGTACATGGATTAAATTGGTGTAGTTCGGTTTAATTAATGAAATTTTTTTGATGTTCTATTAAATTATTAAATCACTTATAAACTACAATTTGTTTTTAAAATTTAAATATTTTAATTTTCAATAATTGATTTCAAAGTGATTTTGTTTTTAATGTTTCAAAAATTCCACAAAATACTCTGTCTTCACAAAAATTTCGCCTTTTTTGTGACGTTTTTTAACAGTAAGAATATGTTATTTTTTTAAAGTGATCGATTTATAAATATCTCAAAGGCTGTAAATCACATATATCAAAAATCAAGGTTGCCATCTTAAATATTAAACAAATGATAAGAAATTTAGATCCAACTTAAGCAATAGGCTATCTTTATATTGAAATACAAAATAATTACATATTCTTATTTTTCAAAAAAATAAAAAAGTGATTTCAAAGATCAAACATTTATTGATTTTCGTAACATGATTTCAATATATGTAAATAAGAAAAAACTTTTTTTCTAGTTGATCCCATTTACTCCCAAACCATATGGATATATAGGACCCGTCACAAGGTAATAATTACCTTCAGGAGTACTAGTTGCAGTTTGGTACCCCATAACTGCAGTAGGATTACCTGAACATGCTCCACTTTGGAAAGTATTCCAATCGGTACACTGAACAGCCAAAAATCTATCTGATAAAACACTTTCAGCAAAATAAAGGATAGATTTTCCGTGGCTACAATTCGAGTCCAAGCAACCAGCCATGATATATCCTCCGTTTGGGAAAAAGTCAACATGGCCTGATATATAATAATAAAATCAGTTTTTGATTTTAAAATATAATAAAGGATTTGAATATTTGAATCTTACCGATTGATTTTGGAATCCCAAAAACATTAATATTTGAATGCACTATGGCTACAAAATTGGCATCTGTTTTTGTTAATCGTTGATCGGATGCAACATTGAAAAAACAAGGTCCAGCAGGATCTAAACCAGTAATTCGATTCAATTTCATTGATGTAAGTTGTTCAAATTTTTTCCCCGCAAAACCAGCCGTATGGGCTCCTAAACTGTGTCCGATTAAATGAAATTCAGTTATACCATCTAAAAAAATTCGTTATTCATAAAAATATTTTCAATCATAAAATAATATATAATATTATTTAACTTTCCTGCATACAGTTTCGCCAATAATGTTCCAATACTTTCCCCCAGTATTTTAACAAAAGCTGAAGATTTATAATATATTTCATTAAATACTGCACCTGAATTCATTATGAAAACGTTTGCATCTGTAACTTTTTTCAAAGCACTTTTTGCTGCAACCAAATATTTCAGAAAAATTGTATCACCAAAATATCCATGTATGAAAATTACCATCGGTAAATTACGATTGTAATTGGAAGAAGACGTTATACCGGCATAAGCATTCGGAAGTGTATATGTTTGAACCTAAAATTGATATCAATTAACTTTCATAAACATGATTCAGTATTGTTACAGCAATAGCCAAAGTGTATACATTTTATTTACAAATCTCAAAAAAAAACTACCTTTTTACCGTTAGCATAATGAGTCAATGCTACAAAATTAAGTGGAATGGACGATTTAGGAAGTAAATTTGCATAATCCATTTTGAACGTTTCTCTTACTTTTTCACCTAACATAAATTTTAAATTATATTAAGAAAATTATTACTTCTTTAAATTATTTTAAGTAAATGAAATTCTTACAATCGGTCACAAGAGAAATCAATGCATTTTCAATCGGGGCCAAAATTGAACTCCTCATGGTAGGTGCAAACAACACGCAAATAAAAATTGGAAAATACACAATTATTTTAGACATATTGAAATTAAATATGAAAATTTATGTTTTTAATTTCAATATTCGGATTGGAAAAATCAAGTATTCAAAATTTTGAAACACGTAAAGTACATGTGAAATAATTCAAACGTCTGACTGAATTTTCGTGTATCAAACTGTCTATTTATTGATTTTTGACACTGAATCATTTATTTTTTTAGTGTTCAATACAATTTTATTTTAATATTTTTTTCGTTGTAAACCATCAACATCAAAATCTAATAAAAATGTTTTCAGTGTGAATAAATATTATTATTAAAATAATAATCAACGTAGTACAGTTAACCCCCCTTTAACGTACGCTCTTATGATTTCAAGTCAATTCATTTGCGCTGGTTAACACGTAAAAATGTCCAAAAAAAAAGAAAAATGAAAGTGTTCGATTTACTGTTTTCCTTCAAATTAAAAAACATAATTGAAAAACCTTAACCTCCTATAATATCCCCCCTATAACATGATACCTACCTTAACGTTATAGGGGGATTTACGGTACATTATTATTTATTCATATTTTTTTTAATGTACAACATATAATGAAAAATCTTATGTAACTTGAAATGTTTTTTTTTTTATGAAGAAAAACATACTAAAGTAATTGCTGACTTTTTTGACAGTAATAAAATATCTATCTATCTGTATTATTATCTATTTATATTAATATAAAACCAAAATTTGCTGTCTGTCTTGTTTTTTGAGAACTAAACTTTGTCTTTTATAAAAAAATGACTAAAAGTCATGGAAGCTAAAATGTTGTCAGGTATCTTAAAAAATATTCCTATAGTTACTGGGATAATTTTAATGCCCATAAAATGCTAAATAGAATTAGATTGGATTATAGATTACCAAAATAGAGTATTATATCCAATTTTAGTTCGCTGCAGTGATCGATGGTCTGATCGTAGGTTACCTTTATAGATGTCAGGTGTAGGTTCTTTTTCAAATTAAAGAATGTGAACTCGAGTACAAGTAGCTTTATTATCTTATCAAACAATAATACTTAACAGTGATGAAAAATATAAAATTATCAATTAATTATAGATTATCAATAAACCAATCGATACACAACATTATCAATGGTATACACGTAAAACAACGTAAACCAATACAATCTTCAATCAGTAATAAATTGAGGTAGGACCATCAGTAAATCACATCGACAACCATAAGGTTATACCAATTAGCAGGTATCCAGGTAGGTATGGTTGGATCAAGTATGGGTAATATCTCAACGCACTCAAAGGGCGGGACACAATTTATACCAGATACAATTCACTTGTCCACTAATTTCTCTCACCCCACAATAGGGTCAGGTAAAGTAAGGTAGGGTTAGGTCTATCCCATATAAGGTAAGGTTAGGTTTGTCCCATATATGGTCCCAATGAATAATCTATTCACTGTAACAAAATCATACATTCACATATGGGTTTACAGCCAAACATTTATAATTATTAACACGTTCAGCAAAAAATAAAAGTACTTTCAAAAGCAATGATACATCCCAGCATATCTTCTGTTTTATTTGAATAGAAATTGACGTGTCCTGAAATTAAATCACCCTTACAATAAATCCCCTATCCCCTATCCCCTATATATAATAGCGGATATCTGTCTGTCTGTGTGTGTGTGTGTGTGTGTGTATGTGTCACAATG
>JAOXNN020000065.1:513940-563449 GCA_028571205.2 Hydropsyche betteni | reverse complement strand
GTTTTCACATTTTATCGTTTTCCGTTTCTTAACAAAACCGCAGCCGATGTTATTAACATCGGGCCTATATACTAGTTTTCTAAATAAATATCAATACTTTAAAAAAATACCAATTGACAAAATAATTCCGAATGTATCAGTCGATCGCAGTCACCCGGGATTTGAACCCGAGTCCATCTGAATGTCCCTGTATATGAACGAGCGATCAAACCATCAGGCTATCAGCCCCTTACGATATTCTCTTTTTTTTTAAATATATAATTAAATTGATTACTCAATTAATCTTTAGCATGATAGATGTCTGTAATAAATAATTAAATAATTAATTTTAATAGTTACGTCATAGTATGGTTATTACTTTTCATGATGTATGTATAACATTGATGAAAATATTTCGAATTACTTATAATAGATTTCGATAGTAAATAATTAAATAATATAATCGTTCGTTTACATAGATATATTTAATATTTGTTTTATTACGTAATAGTATGGTTAACAATTCACAGCCGATGTTATTAATATCGGGCCTATATACTAGTAAAATATATGATTCAACTTTTTTATATATTATTTATAATTAGAAAAAATCAGAAATGGACCATGATTTAATCATGATTAATTAAAATAAAATATTTATCTATAAAATAAGCACAATACGTGAATCGTTAGAATAATAAAAGACTGCATATTTTTTATTACATTGTATTATTTAGAAAAATAAATATATTTAAATATAATCATAATTAGAAAACGTTAAAAATTAAAATAACCAAACGAACTAAAAATATTCTTAGATTTTTTTAGCTATCTACGTATTATACGTACATACTGAGAACTACATACGAAATACTACCGATTCTATTAATAAAATTATCTCATCAGTTTAACTTATAAATAAATATAATGATATCTTTTTTATAGGAAATTTTCTAAGTTCCAAATTTAGCCTGCAATATTTTTTTGTATAAGTGACAATTTACGAGATATTTAGGAAAAACCGTATACAACAATCTTTAATCTCCCGTAAAATTTGTTACTGACTTCTAATTGACAGGGAAGTTTTGCCATTTTGCAAAAAACCCAAAATATGAAACTTTATACCAAAATTCGATTTATTAGTGTTATTTTTGCTTTTATTTGTCATTATTCCCTGGACTACTATGTGAGAGAAATGTTTGTGTTCATAAAAAAATTCCTGAATTCTCATCTTTTTTAATAAAAAATAAGTTTTTAGCAAAATAAATATATTTTTTTTCGATCATGGATCTACGTTTCTAATTTTTTATCGATTGTATATTGTAATACGTATGCAAATAATATACAATCAACTTACAAATTTCACGAGGAAGTGTTGCTTGGAATAATAAATTTAATACAAAAAGTTTCAATACACAAAAAATTCTATTATTTTATATCTAAAAACGAATTCAAAGTTCAAAAATTTAACAAATAGAATTTATTTACTATAAATATAGCCATTTAATTTTTTTCACTGAATTTTTATTATATTGCACTTTTTTGCTAAAGTATAATAGTATGCAGCTCTATCTGTCTGAGGACATTATTAGAAGTAATATTTTAATTTTATTAACGTTTGTAAAATATTATTTGAGAACTCACCGCCTCCTATTATAAAAAATCTATTATTATTGTATAAAGGTGAACTGTAACACTAAGTCAACGCATCTTTTATGAAAAGAATTTCCTGAAATTTAATACGTGAGAAAAATATAGATTGATTTTATCGAATTGTATCAAAAATGGTTAATTTTTTTGTCCTAAATCAATAAAAGCTATTAAACTACGGCTGAAAGGTTGACCCCTGACGGTTTGACCCATGACGTTTTGACCCTTGACAGTTTGACCCCTGACGGGTTGATGACTTGGCGCCTGGTGAATCCAACGCCTGACGACTTGACGATAGGCGAACTGACCTAACACGTGAAATTCGCATACATGCGATCGTATTGAATTTTTTTCTGATTTTTGTTTTCGTTTTAATGATACAAAAACATTCTCGACAAAATAACATATATAATACATGCTAATTTTCATAGTGATCGGTCAAACGGTGTGGTAGCGAAACAATGTATAACTTACAAATATACATTTTTATATATAGATAATATATATTTCCTTAACGATGTTAATTAAGGAATAAATTTTGAACATGCAACCCAATTTTATTTTTTATTTTTTTGGTCCTGGGAATTATAGGCATCCTATCCCCTATATATAATAGCAGATTTCTGTGTGTGTGTCCGTCTGTCCGTTTGTGTATCTGTTCGATGACACTCGTGACTATTTCGCGAATATGGTCTTTATGCGTATACAGTTAACGTCTATAATATGATGCTTATTACCTACTGCTTCTGGCTTTGCCTATATGTCGTAATTGTGACAGTAATAAATGAACTGGTTTTATTAATCAAATATTAAATATTCGAATCGGGTACACATTTCGAGTTGAGATAATCGAGTTTTCACATTTTATCGTTTTTCGTTTCTTAAAAAAATCACCGCCGATGTTATTAACATCGAGCCTATTTACTATGTTTATATATACCTTATTTTCAGATCATCTCTTAATTGCATAATAACATTTTGCATTTTAATATTGATTTCTCATATTTTATAAACAAATTTTTTCGTGTTTCGATTTGAAAACTTTCAATATTGATCGTAACGCATGTTTTCATTATTATTTATTGATAGTATATAGGCCTAATGTTAATAACATCGGATGTGAAAAAAAATAATCATCACCATCATCATCATCATCATCAATAGTCGCGGTTCAGGTCGTTCATTTGAAAAAAGGAAAAAAAAATCATCACCACCATCATCATCATCAAAAGTCGCGGTTCGGGTCGTTCATTTGAAAAAAGGAGAAAAAAAATCATCATCACCACCATCATCATCATCATCATTATCATCATTTAAAAGTCACGGTTCGGCTCGTTCATTTTAAAAAAGAAAAAAAATCGCGAGCGTCATCGACACACACAGACAGACAGACAGACGGACGGACGGACACCCATAAATCCGCTATTATATATAGGGGAAGGGGATTAGGTTCGTAATTCAATTTTTCATTATAACACGATAAACGACCGATAGATGGTATATTTCAGATATTGAAATTTTCATTTTTTTCATATTATAATATAATAAATCAACGATGTCATTCGTATTTCAGTAAATTTTATTAAGAATTAATCAAAATATTTTTGAATGATTATATACCATTTACTTCTAGAGCATACGGTGAAATATCTGCAATTTTCAAATAGTACACTCCTTCTGCGGCATTTTGTTTTTGCAACCAATAACCCATAGGAACTTGAGGAGTCGACGGGCATGTCTTACTCAAAAACTGATCCCAACTTGTACATTTAATTGAAAGAAAACCGTTTCTATTCGTGACAGATTCTATATAATATTCACATACTCGAATATGACCACAATATATCAAACAACCAGAAATATTGCTTCCACCGTTCGGATAAAAATCTACATGACCTGAAATAACAATATAATATACAATAAGATCAATGGAAAATAATTGAATGCACAAATATTTACCAATCGGATTTGTTATTCCAAGTGCCCTGATATCAGAATGGATTACATCAACAAAAGTAGCATCTGTCTTGCTTAATCTTAGATTACTAGGTTCATTGAAAAAGCATGGTCCAGCAGGATCTAGACCTGTTATTTTTTGAATCATCTGACCTGTTCCCTTAGTGAATTGCTTACCTGCAAACCCAGCTATGTGTGCGCCTATACTGTGACCGATCAAGTGAAAGTCTCGATTACCAACTGAAACAGGAAATTATCTGAAAATCGTTTTTTCTTTTTCTTATTAAAAAGTTTTATAAACTACTGACACGCATATATTTCCATTAATGCTGAACCCAGGGCATCTCCAACATGTCTGGCAAAAGTAGTGGTCAAATAATAATTTTCGCTTGTGACATTGCCGTGATCCAACAATAGTACGTTTATGTTACCTAATTTTTTCAATTCTGATGCTAATTTGATATGATTTGGTTGTAGTGAACTGCTGAAGTAGCCGTGAATTATAATGACTGTTTTTAGAAATTTATTAAAATTTGGAGATACATTCAATGTCTGAGGAGAAGTTGCCAACGTATGTTGTTCCTATAAATAATATTTTTTTATAAAACATCATCGTTGTTTTCGTGAATATCATTTTAGCGTAAATTCTTGCCATTGATCCATTTTTAAGTTGAAGATTGAAAAATACTTTCGATAATCTGGGAATCACTAAATGAGCTGTATTTTCATAGGTAAATCCATATAAATTTTTTACAAAAGTACCTGATTTAAAAACGTTGTATTTAATTTAAATAATCATTGATTTATCAAAGTTAACAGGAAGATACTCACAATTATTAAACAAGAAACTAATTATTCCTTCTTCCAAGACATCAACAGGATATGAATTGACAGAAACAATGCAACTCGCGATTGTCAAACCGATCGAGAATAATTTAGAAATATACATGATTTAATTTCACAAACCGTAGAACTTTTATTATTAAAATAAACGAAAAATAAAAAAGGCTTCAGATATTGATATTTTCAAATCGTATTTTGATGTGAATTGAATATTTTGATTCGAATAATTTTATTTTATATGCTGATTTTAAGTGCTCGCTAGAATTTAATTATAATTAATTTTTTTATGTTTTAATTTTGTGTTCAGTGCCGAATAGGGAGGCTAAATTTACTATAATTTTCATTTACCATTAATCTAGAATTGTTTTAATATAATATTCACTAGTTTTCTTGTAAATGAAATTTTGTCCAAAAACCCGGGAAAACTGAAAAGTAATGAAAAACAAAAAAAAATCGTAAACCTTCAAAACATTACCACATTTCATCACAAATATTTTCCGAAAAATTTTTTTTTTTTGAAAATGTTCTTAATATACTTTTTTAATTTATCTGTAAAAATTAAATTAAATACTGGTGAATCACAGAATTATTATTTGAGTCATTTAACGGTTTACTGGTAAACTGGTTTATCATTATTGGTCTCCCTTGTATCGGATCTAGGGGCCCAGCACTTTGATGCAACCTGTTTTTCAGCACCCTTAAAATATTTTTATTGATTATAAAAAAATCGATTTCTTCAAATGTAGATCTCGATACCTACATTGTAAAAAATTAAAATTTATTTAATTTAATCACATAAATTTTAAATTTATAGAATGGAAATGATTTTTACGAATTTATTCGAATACAATACAATACGAGAATGAATGAAATATGAAAACTGCACGATTTTCAAAAGTTTCTCTGACTTTCATTTCAAAATCAATCATAAAATTTTTATTAAAAAATTTTTTTAACGCCTCTTGATGCGGCGCATCGTTTACTTACCGGCTTTTTATATGCTCAACTTTTTATGTGATAAAATTGACGACATTCATATTTTTTCCGACATTCAATGAAACTTAATAAGTATTATTATAATATAAATACAGAAGAGCTCAGTATTATTGAAATTGATAGCTTAACTCGATTACTTTGACAAAAAAAATACAGACTTTAATAAAATTTAGAAAAGAAATAATTGATTTTCAAATGAATTAATTCTTTGAAATTGAACGAAACAATATAGGAATATTTTCATGGTTTGACAAAACCATTAAAGAATTTCGAAATGCTTACATTTTTTTAAATAAATTCATGTATAACATCATATAAAATAGAAATACATGATTAGTTATAATAAATGTACTGAAGTAAGGTGACTAGAGTTTTCAAATATTTTTAAAAAAAATCTCTGTAAGTATTCGATTTATGTACCGAAAATGTATCCAAACTAGGGCTCTCAAATATTCATCAAATTCAACTATTCGAATAATTAAAATCAAATGAGGAGGAATTCGAATATTCGAGTGCATTCGACAATTTTTTATTTCTTAAATTTTCATTAAATACATTAATTAATTAATTATGAACATCGTATATTTTGCCTTTCGAACTGTTTTTTTTTTCTATTTAAAATGCTGGGATTTCTGGGGAATTCATTTATTTCACGTTCAAAGTGATATAAAGTACAAAACATGGCGACAAAAATGAGCCAAGTGTTCGAAGAATTTATCGACAGTGGCATACTGTTAAGAATACATAATTGAAATAAAATTTGAGTTTGCAATCGAGTCATAACAGCTTTGCCCTTCATTGATATAATAATTTCAAATTTTTCTATACAACCTACATGATTTTTATTTTCGCTTTACTGTTTTATTATTTTTTTTAAATAAATTGAAGTTCTGATCAAGGAAAAAAATTCTTGATCGTTTATGAAATTCACTGTTTATCACACTGAGAATTAAATGGCCAAGAAAACTACGATATTTCAAAATAAAATCAAACAGGCTCTTTGACAATAAATTACTTTTCGTACCTATATAAAAATGTACACGAATAATATTCGAATATTTCATCTTCAATTCGAATCATGAATAGTTATAAAATGTGCGAATAGTTCCAATATTCCATTGAGAGCCCTAATTTGTATAAGAGTTTGTACCCTGTATAGCACAAAAAGGTATTTTTAAATAATTAATATAAAAAACTAGATGGGTGTTCTTAATAACATTTGATCAA
Source organism: Hydropsyche betteni (assembly GCA_028571205.2). Classification (NCBI taxonomy): domain Eukaryota; kingdom Metazoa; phylum Arthropoda; class Insecta; order Trichoptera; family Hydropsychidae; genus Hydropsyche; species Hydropsyche betteni. Next base: position 556,798 of record JAOXNN020000065.1, on the reverse strand, counting down.
ATTGATCAAATTTACTGTCATACAAAAAATGTACTTCATATAATATTTATATACCTCATTTCATTTTTCATCCTATCAATTGAGTAATAAAATTTTGTGTTTTGAAATTGGTATTCCATATTTTGTAAATATATTTTTTCGGAGTTCGATTTTAAAATATTCAAAATTTATCATAATTTTTTTATCATTATTATTAATTGATTAAAATCGAAATTCAATTTTTTCATTATAACAGAAAAACGACCGATAGGTGGAAAATTTTAGATATTCCATTTTCATTTTTTTTTATTCTAATAAAATAACAATGTCATATTCATTTCACAAAAATTTATTAAATATTAATCAAAATATTAATTGACAATTATATACCATTTACTCTTAGAGCATACGGTGAAATATCTGCAGTTTTCAAATAGTACACTCCTTCTGCGGCATTTTGTTTTTGCAACCAATAACCCATAGGAACTTGAGGAGTCGACGGGCATATCTTATTCAAAAAGTCAACCCAACTTGTACATTTGATTGAAAGAAAACCGTTTATATTGGTGACGGATTCTATAAAATATTCAAATGCCCGAACGTGACCACAAAATAGCAAACAACCAGCCATATTTCCTCCACTGTTTGGATAAAAATCTACATGACCTGAAATAACCGTATAAGAATAAGTTCAACTGAAAATAATTTGATACACGGTTATTTACCAATCGGATTTGTTGTTCCTTGTGCCCTTATGTCAGTATGTATTACTTCAACGAAATTAGCATCTGTCTTGCTTAACCTTAGATTACTAGGTTCGTTGAAATAGCATGGTCCAGCAGGATCTAGACCAGTTATTTTTTGGATCATCTGACCTGTTTCCTTAGTGAATTGCTTACCTGCAAACCCAGCCATGTGTGCACCTATACTGTGACCGATCAAGTAAAAGTCGCGATTACCAACTGAAACAAGGAACAATTTGAAAATCATATTTTTCCATATTCAATGCCTTTAAAAACTACTAACGCATATAAATATCCTTTAGTGCTGTGCCCACAGCTTCTCCGATATATCTGACATAAGTAGTAACCAAATAATAATTGTCTCTTGTGACATTGCCATGATCCAACAATAGAACATTCATGTTACCTATTTTTTTCAATTCTGATGCTAACTTGGTAGGATTCGGAAATGTTGAATCGCCGAAGTAGCCGTGAATTTTAATGACTGTTTTTAGAAATTTATTAAAATTTGGAGATATGTTCAATGTCTGAGAAGAAGTCAACAACGCATGTTTTTCCTAAAAGTAATTATTTTTTTATGAAATACCATCATAGTTTTTGTGTTAAAGATATTTTTTTTCCTAAAATTCTTGCCATTGATCCATCTGTAAGTTGAAGATTGAAAAATACTTTCGGTAATGTGGGAATCGCTAAATGAGCTGCTTGTTCATACGAAATTCCAAATAAATTTTTGATAAACGTACCTGATTTAAAAAAGTTATATTTATTTTAAATATTCACTGATTTATCAATGTTTATAAAAAAATACTCACAATTGCTAAATCCGAAACCAATTATTCCTTCTTTGATGAAATCGATGATAGATGAATTGACAGGAACACCGCAACTCATGATTATAAAACTGATCGATAATAATTTAGAAATATGCATGGTTAAATTTTGCAAACTGTAGAACTTTTTTTACCAAAATAATTGAAAAATAAAGAAGCCTTCCGTTATTGATATTCTCAAGTAGTTGTTAAATGTGAATTAAACATTTTCATTTGGCTGATTTTATTTTATATGATAATTTTAAATGATAATTATTTAAATCTTTATACAAAAATTGTATAAATAAAATAATTAAAATCTAAACATATGCGAGGTTTTTATTATTGTTAATTTTTTAACTAAATAAATTTAATTAAACCCCATAAGTTTCAAATTTATATATGTAGAGAAAATTACTATTATAAAATTATTCAAATGCAGAAAACGAATGAAAAATGAAAATTGAAATTGAAAAATTAAAATGATTTTTAAAAGTTATTCTGACTTCCCTTTCAAAATTTATCGTAGAATTTTAATTTTTTCACTTACCGGCCTTGTATCGGTGTCCCAAAATTAACGCAAGATTTGAATTAAACAAAAAACAATTTTTAGTCTTAAGATTGTTTTTTTAATTGTATCTTAAAGTACATAGGATACAGTTATTTATTAAATAATACATCGGGCAAATGGCCTCCACCGCTTTGCTGGCACATACTCACTCTTTTGACGATATTTTCCATGACCATTATGCATAAATGTGGTTGAATTTCGTTGATGCAGCGTTAAATTTCCTCCTGTAATGCACGGGTGGTTGCGGGTTTGTTGACATTGACGTTTGACTTCAAATAACCCCATAAAAATAAATCTAATGGTGTTAAATCACACGATCTAGGGGGCCAATTCTGATCACCGAAATGAGAGAGGACACGACCAGGAAATGTCTCATGCAGTAATTGAATTGAACGGCATGTGGCACCGTTTAGTTGAAACCATATATGGACCACATCAATATCATCCAATTTCGGCAGAAAGAACTGTGTTATCATATCACAATATCGAGTACCAGTAACAGTCATTGCTTGACCAGCCTCATTTTCAAAAAAAGTATGGACCAGTGATGCCTCCAGCCCAAAATCCGCATCAAAGTAACATGTTGCGGATGCATTTATTTTACGATAATCATACGTGGGTTCTCCGAACCCCAAATACAGCAATTTTGGCGATTAACAAAGCCATCAAGATGAATATGTGCTTCATCGGTTAATTTTCGAACTGCAGCCGCCAAACTTTCATTATTTTTGAGAAATTGTCCAATAGTTAAAACACGTTGTCTTATCATATAATGCTCCATTTTTACTAATCTTAAACTCTCAGCTCTCAAATTATTATTTTTCATTGTTACCAAAAATGCGTTAATTTTGGGACATCCGTTATATGATCAACTTTTCATTAATTTGATAAAAAATACGGAATCCACATTTTTTTTCCGATATTCAATAAAACATTATTATTATTATTATAATATAATATATTGTGTTAAAACGGAAAAACTCGGTATTATTAAAATCGAAAAGCAAAAAAAAATTCTCATAAAAATACACACTGACACTAAACTTGAAAATGGAAATAATATAAGTAGTAATTAATTTTAAAATCAATTAGTTCTTTGAAATTTAACGTAACATTATGTTTTCATAATTTGACAAAACCATTCAGAAAATTCAAAATGCAAACATTTCGCAGAAAAAAATGTATGTGTATCATATGAAATTAAAAAAAATCATGTATTCTCACGAAACTATAATATAACAAAAATTCAGATCAAAGAGAAAAATATTATTATTTACTTAAAGGAAAACTTATTAAAGTACATACATACATTTAGAAATATTCACTCACAATTAAAAAAAAACACACAAATAAAATATAAAAATAAATAATTAACAGTAATCAACAATCTTAGATATTTTATTTATTTATTGTAGTATCACTCAATTATTCTGTTGACTAGAATCTTAAAATTTCCATATCACGCCATTCCACCTTCCCCCATACCGTAAGGAGAGTCAATTGTAGTTTTCAAATAATAAAATCCTTCCGGGATATTGTTCGGCAACCAATAACCCATAGGAACTCTGGGATTGTTTGAACACAATCTGGAGGTAAAACTATCCCAACTTTCACATTTAACCGATAAAAAACCGTTCCTATTCTCATTGACACTTTCTATGAAGTACTCAAATGCTCGAACATGCCCGCAAAATATCAAACAACCTGGCATATTGCGACCGCTATTAGGATAAAAATCTGCATGACCTATCAAAATATTCAAATAATAATCATAAAAAATTTCGAAAATATTTTTAATAAAAATATTTGTTTATAATCACCTATAGGAACTGTTATACCGAGCGCATCAATATCCGTATGTATCACGTCAACAAAAACAGCATCACTTTTATCCAATCTTTTTTCTTTCACTTGATGATAAAAACATGGTCCAGCTGCATCAAGTGCTGTAATCCTTTGGATTTGGTCACCTGTAGTTTTGCGATAAACTTTTCCAGCAAATCCAGACAAATGAGCTCCAATACTGTGGCCAATCAAGTGAAAATCACGGACTCCGACTGCAAAATTATAAATTAAAAATCGTATTTTTGTAATGAAAAAATAAATATTTAACTAACGTGCATGAAGATTGGACAACATTGCGCCCAAAGCCTCTCCGACATATCGAGTGTTCGTCGAAGCCAAAAAATAATTAGTTCTGGTCATAATACTGTGGTCTAACGTCAGTACGTTCAAATTTCCAAGAGATTTGAGATCTCTCGCCAATTTGATTGGATTTCCAAAATTTGAATCACCGAAGTATCCATGACTTATGATAATTGTTCGTGATTGAGGGTTGAAATTTGGAGTCGCGGTTAATGTATGGGCAGCATTGGATAAAAAATGTATTTCCTATGTGTGAAAAATTGTTTAAATATAAAAAATGTATGATTCAATTAAATATAAGTTAAATTTGAATACCTGGCCTGATGAAGCATATAAATTCAGATATACGTTTGATAATTTCCGATATGCTTCCGAAGCAACATTGTCGTATTGATATCCTAAAAAGTTTTGTATTTTTGAACCTTAAAATTGACAAAATTTGTTTAAATTTTTTCATGAAGAGAATTTTAAAATCAATTTGTCTATATATAATATATTTATTATACTAACAATCGGAAAAAACTATTTGAAAAATTTTTTCTTCAATTGCCTTGATCAAAGTTGAACTCGCTTTTACAAATATAAAATTCGTGAAGAAAATTAATGCAATAAAAAATATTTTACTCATTGCACTATATGCTTTAAAACAAAATTAATTATTTAAAAAAATACTTTTCTGACTTTTGAAATTTCACGAACACTAGTTTTATTCAAGAATATGAAAATTAACGATTCACAACTTACAATTTTTCGCGCCTTCTATGAATGTGATTCCGAGTCAACGGCATTCATAAAACTCAATAAGATTTTTTTCCGACATCCTGTTTTAAACGAAATGTAGATATCTCACACGCATTTTAATTTTCTTGGTACTGGTGATATCAAGACTCGAATTTTTAAGTGTATTTTAATGATATTCAATTTATTCAGTGGCTATCGTTAAGACTTAACCGTGTAATTACCGAATGAAATGTTCATGAACTATCGTATAAATTTTGTAATATTTCTTGAATAAATAAATAAAAAATTACACATCTATTGAAACAAATTTTGTGTTACTTTTATTAAAAAATAGAATTTTTTCAAACAAAACAAATACAGTTAATTTACAAAATTCTAATATCACGTGAATTAATCGATTTGTACGTTTCATCTAGTATTTTTAGTGTTATTATAACCTTCGTTGATTATTTATGGCAATAAATCAAGAAGCAAGAACAATAAATCTTATTATACTCGTCCCTTAAATATGTAGATTTAAATTCAATTTTTGTGTGTCAATCATTTAATTTAAATATAAATGACGAATCAATCATGTGTTAATAGATGCTTACCGTTAAACCGGGTTTATGGAACATGCTTATTTTGAACCATAAAAAACTGAAATCTAATCTATTTTCTACCTGAAAATAGGCTAAATACTATTTTAATTAAAGTATTTAACCAAGCAAACAGTTTGCAAAGCGAGGACAAGAACAACAATAAACTGTATTTTCAATGTTTTTATTAACTTTTAAACAATTACCGTAAATTAACAGTACGAAGATAAGGCACTAGACATTAATTTGCTTTCGAAATTATCATTAAGTGAATAATGTTTTTGTACCAGTTATTCCCAAAACATATACAAATATATTATACATTTCATACTTATAATAGTATAGATTCTTTTTCAGATAATATCTGATTATTTCATGGAATACGAAATGGTAATTGAAGTAATATTTTTTTTAATATTGGAGCTTTTTTTCATTTCGTTATTCGGATTCCTAATTCTCCAATTCCATAAGGAAACCTCGATGACGTATCCAAATAATATTTTCCATTCTTCACACTATTATTCAACCCATATCCCATCAATATTTTAGGGTTTGTAGCACAATTTCCTTTTTTATAATCTGTCCAACTATCACACTTAACAGCGATAAAAATTTCTGGATAATTAACACTCGATCTATAATAATCAATAGATAGAACATGACTACATGTTCCTAATAAACATCCAGGCATATTATCTCCTCCATTTGGGTAAAAATCAACATGACCTGGAATAAACGATGATATTGTTTCGAAAAAAAAATCAATATAACATTAAAAAGTTTACAAATAATCACCCAATTGTTCGGGATATCCTGAAGTATTAATATCAGTATGTATTACATCAACAAATTGAGCATCGTTTTTGGATAATCGATTTTCAGGAGATACTTTAAAAAAACAAGGACCTGCTGGATCTAGTCCAGTAATACGATCGATTTGATATCCGGTTAATTTTTCGAAGGTTTTTCCTGCAAATCCTGATACATGTGCGCCTAAGCTGTGTCCGATTAAATGCATGTTTTTAATCCCTCCTGATTAAAAATTAAAATACATTAATATATGTGTTAAGAATTTATAAATAATTGCGTGACATAAACGTACTAAAATATAGTTTAGCCAAAATTTGACCCAAAGCGTCGCCGACAAAACGCACATGTGTAGAAGCAGCATAATAATTATCTGACATTAATTCTCCATAATTCAAAGCAAATACGTTTGATGTCTCTAAGTCTTTTAAATCGTCAATTAATGGACTTATTTCAGATGAAAATGGATTATTACTATGTCCATGGATGATAATCGTCATTGGAATTTTAGGATTGTATTCAGTTTTAAGTATAGATTTCGGCGCGACGCTCAGTGAAAAATTCATCTTAAAATTGTCAAAATTATAATTACAACATAATATTTTAATACGTTTTCATAACTCACATGATTTTTTTCGCCATAAAATACGAGAGATACTGTTGAAAGTCGATAGGCTGTTTCTGATGACGTTTGGTCATAATTTAATCTGAGAAAATTTTTAATATTTGTACCTATAAATGAATTCATTTTTAGATTAAAATTTGTTTATTATTTGATGCATAAAAATTACTTTTTCAACTTACAATCATCTAAAAATACTCGTACAAAATTTTTTTCAACAAAATCAACCACTCTAACTGCAATCCCCTCTTCTTGCATCATCACCGAATTCGGCTGCATACAAATTATGCATAGTAACAATAAAATATTCAAAATTCTTGCAAGAACCTAAAATCAATATTTTCAAATGTCAAATATACCATATATTTTGTTGATTAGTTTATAACTCTAAAATGTGAAAATAAATTCATATCGCAATCATGTGCAATCTAAATAAAAATCAATGTAGGAGAAGGCCTTTTTAAATACCATTGGAAGATCGAAGGTTTTTCGTTAAGCAACTCTAAAAAAGCTGTATACTGATTACTTGCCGTATGATCACTGATCAACACCAAGTAGTCAACTCAATCATTTATCCACTGACCGCGTGCAAAATGTGTTAATCAACATATAACAAAGCGTATAAACGATTGCATAATAACACAAGCCAGTTTTACGACGTTATTGTAACAACATTTTGGTCACGTTTAATTGCATAAATAAACTATTTAAGATATGAAATTTTATCGTTCCATTACCAAATTGGGGAATAAGTACTCGTTTTCTTGCAATTGACACTTTCATATTACTGTTCATTTACCTTATACCAAAAATATCGGCAACAAACCCGAAAAATAATCAATAATAACGGACGCATCTAGAATGCAAATCGAAACTTTAAGACGTAAACAAAACTTTTTTAGTACACTATTTTAGTTTTTGACATTAAGCATTTGACAATGTATGATTGTAATGTAATATGACAATATATTCCATTACATAAAAATGTGGTAGAAGAATCTTATACATACTTTTTTGAAAAAATCTACAAGCGGCTAAGCATATACAAAAAACTGGTCTTGTAACTTTCATTCTTGTGAAATATTGTGAAGTATTATAAAACGTCATGTACTTGTTATTTTCATTGTTATGTGTTAAGACGATTCAAGCATGTAAGCATTTGGTTCTCACATTCTTATAATAATTAAAATCAATCATTCCATTCACAAAATCTCAAATATTAAATATTTTAAAAATTAGATAATCAATGAAAAAATCAAAGATTTACAAGCTTCATCAAAAACACGATTTTCATTTAAATAGTGATATAATTTAAGAAAATCTTTAAAACTCAACCTTTTATACATTCATTCATCAAGTTTTAGGTCAATTGAAACAAATCAACATACCATTTTGATACCGATGAACCAATATAACCAGTTCACGATCCACGTCTGCACAACTCTGTCGTCAACTCTCTTCTATGACGTTCGCCTTTCGCGAATATTGACATTTCGACATGAAAAAATTTCGATTTCTGAATGGAAACCCGTCGAACCTTAACGTTATCGGTGATCTAATATTATATAATTATATTACAAAGATCAAAATCTCGCAACGCGTACTCGATTCGAACATTGCTGCCCTAAATCAAGATATTGTGCAATATCTCTCGTATTCAACTAATTGATGATTCGGATTAACTTTTGAATATTATTATAACGATTTTCCATGTAAAAATCTCCAAATTATACAACGAATTATCCCATTTGACTCACTGCCATTGACCTTATTCATGCAGCGACTATTAATTGGCAGATAGAAATTTCAAGTATTTATTACATTTTATTTCTCAATTCGAAGATTATTTGACATTTGTGTATGTTCGATGATTTTACAATTTATGGTGATCGTTAATAACATCGCAATGCAGCAAATTCCGGTTGTAATATTATATTGGTCGTGTTTTATAAACGTACGTAGTCAAGTCGAAATTATGCTTTATTCGATGTCGATCTTTCAGTGAAAATTAATCTCGCTGTGCAGCCATAGAAATGTTTCAGAGGAAATCGCAAGAGCAAAAAGACGCTTCTTTCTCTAAACCCTTTGGGGACGTCTGGTTGCGCTTTATGTGAATGGCTTTACTTTATCCGCTTACATCATTTCCTTAAAATTATTTACTTTCATTTTTTATCTTAAAATTTAATTCTCTTATCGTTTTTTTTTTTTAGATTATTTATTGGATTTTAAATTATTATCTTTTTTTATCATCTTTACAGTGATAATTTTTTGATAGATTAAATCTGTTTTTAATTATTTATTGAGGTTATATATCTTATATGATTTTTTTGTGAACACAATATATCTCTATTTTTTCTGAATATTAATTACCGTTTTTCTCAAACTCTTCATTTAGTATTATGTAATTTGCTAATTTAATCACAGCCATTGATGATTCCATTGTGTTTATTTACTCACGAACAATTTCTTTGTGCTAACTTTCTTACTTTCACTTACAATTAAACCTCTTATGTGATATTTCTAATATATTTTGAAATTCTGGTGTACGAAATCATTAAAAAAAAAATTGTAATTCTATAAACTTTTGTAAATTTGTTGAAATTCTTGAATTAGTTCAATCATCGAAATTTCTCTTATAGGACGTTTTTATCTGGTAATATAACAAAAGAAAAACAGCACGATTTTGCAAAATTTACTAGTGATTTATTTAAATTCATGAAAAATACTTACATTATTCTTCATATATATTTCCGTTTCTTCAATACGTCGAAAACTTAAAATGAAACAAAACATTTCTCGATTTGCATATAAATTTATTTTATTTCACAAAGTTTCCACATTATACAATTTCGAGGAAATATTTTAAATCAAACATAGATAAATAATATACCATTCGTTCAGTTTTCGCAAAATATATTGATCGTCACTCTCACGGGATATACAGTTGTTAAATATTTAAACTGATTGATTATGTACAATTACGGCAGTATAGATCCAACTAGATAGAATATGTCACTTTGAGGAATTTATATATCATATTGTTTATCTTTAATAAATGACATCGTAATATGTATAATACTATTTGAGCATTTAACTTTAATTACTGCGCAACAGCTTTCATTTTCCAATGTATGTTATGAGGAATGTTTAACATGTTTCGTCCTCTATTTTACGCAAATAATTATGTTTACTCTATCTTAATTAAATACAATAACTCAATGTCTGGTCAATTTTAAATATTTATTTTAACATATGACACAAAATTCAAACAGCCTCTTACTATCGATAATCTCAATTGACCGTTCAATAAATTCTCATATTTTATCATATAATATATAACTTCAACATTATATACAAAATTTGAAAATAAACGCAATACAATTTCTTCATTTTTTCAATCAAAACGAAACACACTTAAACATGAAATATTTACATTGAAAAATATGTACAAGCTAATTAAAACAAACACTCGTTCATACAAATCATGTTCAAAAAATTATATAAATGCAGTCTTTCCTTTTATGCGCGAATTACATCGATGTATATAAGATATGAATAACATTTTGTAATATATTTAAAAATAATTTGTATCCATTATTTTAAAGTAATACTGAGCAACCGGTAACTATATAGTTGACCTCATGCGAACAATAGAAAGAGTAAAGGCGTATTGAAAATAAACCAAATGCATCAAACACGATCAACAGGGACGGAAGATACAGATATGTCACAACAAATCGAAACAAACCCAAAAATCTTGAAATACAATGAACGTGCGAACTCGGCTTTCGCAAAATTGACTTTGACGCTTCGCGATCCGCCATTGCGATTCGCATGAATATGCAAATCGCGTACGTTCGCAATTAATTCGAGCGAACACAATCGCCTTTACTGCATCTATGATCCGCACATGCAACTGCACTTTGAAACTCCAAGAGCTAAATGCGAATACGAAACGCTCACTGATGGTTTCCCGGCTCGCTGCGCGTCGTCGAATGGTATTCCGGCTTCCCGTGCGATCCAGGATTCTTCAAAGTCGAAAAACTAGTCAAAGCCGACTTCCCCGTGGAAGGACGAGTCCTCGAATAGTGATGATTGATCAACTTCATCGGTTGGACGTGGCCGTAATAATGTTTATCGTCTTCGGAGACGTTGGCGTTCCGGTCTTGGTCGTCGTCGAGCCCGAAAGTCGGGTTTTCTTGAGTTCGTATTTCGTGGTAGGCATTCGTCAGGTCTATGTCGATTCGTTCTTTAGGCATGTCTTTTAATTTTTCCATGTTTTGGGATCGGATCATTTGGAGGCGGTGACTTCGCTTGATGGTACCGCAAGGTGTTTGGGGTAGAGAGTAAGTTCTTTCTTTCATCGGTCTGTTGAAGTTTTGGCTCATTTGAATGTGGCTTTGTACGTCGTCCGATTGGGGAATATCGGAGAATTGGAAAACGTTCGATCTGTCTGTGGAAAAGTATGTGTCTGAAAATACGTTTCTGTTGTAATAACCTCCGTTGTTGGATGGGTATACTTCTTCTTCTTCGCGTTCTTCTTCGTTTACCTTGTTTTTGCTACCAGTGCACATGTGAATCCATCCCTTTATACAATAAAATAAAATTACTAAATATAATCACATGCAAAAAATAAAACAGTAACACCAAAATACCTTAGATCCTGTATTCTGTTTTCCGTTTCCGATTACAGTAACTGATGCGTAAGCTGCTGGAGAAGTTTCTGAATCATCGAAACTCGACTTTCTATACGTGACTAAAGACGCGTCTACTTCGGCATAGTCAGGCATCATTTGCGGATTTATTTTATCATACTCAGGCAAAAATCCCGGTTCGTTAACTTGGCTATAATTTGACATCCCATGCAATTCTTTAGAAGACTGTCGCCAAGATCCAGGTCTATTATCCATCCACAAAAGCGAATCCGTTTTACTAATACTATTTTGATTATAAGAAGTCGTCAAAGTGTGCGGTAATCCTACTGCATTTTTCAAATTCAATTGCGTAACCAAACTAGTTCCAGTCGATCTAGGATCTGAATAATAATAAATAATTATTTTTGAAATCTTGGATAATTATTAAATGACACAATTTCAAATAATCATACCGTATAAATTAGGCAAAGCACTCTTTTTCGAAATAAGATGATGTTTTCTTATTAAAAATGTCCCCAAAAATAATAACAACATTATCGTTATCATCGACCCCAACAAAGCAATAAACCAAATTTCAGAAAGAAGATCGCTCGATTCTATTTGTCGAGGATTTTGATCCATTGCATCCCTGTAAATGAAGTACATTGATTTTTATACATTTTTATTATGAATTGAAAGTTTCACATTCAAATACAATACAATTTTCTTAAACCAAATAATTAGGTCAATGCAAAAGTTTCATCGTATTTTTTCATATCAAACGTCTTATTTTGAAACCAATCCTATGTGATGCATATACCTAGAGTTTTTGAACCCGACCCAACTTGGACCTGGACAGATCATCGTCATGTTTATTAGTTAATTGAAAATCCCCATACCTGAATTTTGGAAACCATAATTTCACCTACAATTAAATGTCACAAGTATTTTTTTAAAAATTATTAGGTGAAAAATGAAACAAATGCAGTTTATTTCACAAAATTCTACGGGCTGTTAATTATTCATTGGCCATGTCAAAACATAACAAATATTGAAAAAGAAGTATCTTCCACATAATAGTTTTAATATAGATATTATTAATTAATTTGGAGAAAGTGGAAAAATGCTTGGCCATAGAAAAAATATGACAAAATTTATGCGTTGACCTAATATAATAAGATCTACGAATACGCAAATAAACTGACCTAGAATGAAGATGATTCAACAGTTTCGAAGCTGGATCCATATCGACAGGCAACCGGAGTGCCGCTGCCTGAGTATAAGGTCCTTCACCAGCGGATGTTGCAGCTGCAATTTGCAACCAATATGCAGCAGATGGATGCAAATTACCGAGAGCTACACCACTAACAGTGTTGCCTGTCGTTTCGGAAACAGGCACTGTTACGTTGTGTACCACAGCAGAGCCATTTCCAGATTCTTTGATAACGACCCGGTAATATTCAATAAGGCCGTTGTGAGTTCCCAAAGGCGGGGCTTTCCATTTCAAATATACGGAAGACGAGTTCAGCAGGAAGGCTTCGAGTTGTACGGGTGGATCCGTCGGAACTGTGGATTTGAAAATCGATTGAATAATTGATGGATTCGAATGTAGTTTTGCGTTTGAATCGAGATCATACCGTCTTCTAGTGTTCGTGCTATTTTCGAATTCGACGGCCTGCCGTCTATGTTCTTGTAGAATGGCACTAGAAAAAATTCGTAGGTCGTATACTTTTTGAGGTTTGATATCGAAAATCCCGAAGCGCTTCCTGAATGTAACACAGTCTGCATACTATATTCGCCTGCGGTGACGTTTATTGCATCTATCGGTCTGTAGTATATGTAAAACCCGTCGATGTTAAACGAATTTATCGTCTACAAAAAGCATTATGTTTAAGTCAACATACAACTGCGCCTAAATTTATACTAAACCAAGTTATAATTTACCTCCCAGGCGAGCTTCACCATTGTTGAATCGACTGGGATAACTTCCAATATTTGCACGACTTCGTCAGCTTGCAAACTCGCTCTGGCTTCTGCAATCAGAGCTGTCCCAACTCCATCTTCATTGTTCATCAACACACCCATAGAATCCCCACCTACTAAAACAGTTTCGGACAACATACTGGGTGGTGACAAACCGTGAGAGTTTTCGGCTCGTACGAAAAACACACAGTGAGACGAAGGTGGAAGATCTCTTTTAGTATAAAATGTTTCTTGTACACCTCGAGCTACAGTTGTCCAAGAATCGAATCCTCCTCCGAACATTTCGATCTGAAATCCCATTATGGCTGAAGATCCTATTTTGTTGTTCTGAGACCATGCAATTGTTATAGATGATTCTGTCATGTTTCTTATCGTCGGTCTTCCTGGTGACCCAGGCAATGAAGAAAGATCGGGTCCTCGAAAAAAGTTTATGTTCGGATTCGTAGGAGAATCGACTCTCAGGGTAGCACTCCAAACGTATTTTCCGTTTTTAGAAGAAGCTACACATGTATATATTCCACTATCTTCTTTCGCTAGATTTTTAATAGTCAGTGTACCACTTTCGGATATATTCACTTTGGAGGAAGGTAAAACGGGTATAGATCTGTGATACCACGATATTATTGGATCTGGAGCACCTACAGCACTACATAGAAATTCAGCAATTGATTTTAATGGCAGCGTCTGATTTGATGGACCTAGCATTATAATAGGCGGTGGTCTGTCCTCTTCTGATGTCACTAACAATTTGGCTCTTCCCGTTACTGCCCCAACCAAATTAACAGCTGAACATACAACCGTCGTCCCCGAATCGTCCTTATCGGTGTTTTCCAACGTCAGTCTAGATTTACCATCAATACCCAAAGTCGCTTTAAATCTACTCCACGTCATTCCGGGAAAAATCAAAGTATGATTCCCTTCTATCGACCAGAACAAAGTCGGCCTCGGGCTACCATTAGCTGAACATTCATAAAAAGCATCAGTGCCAACTTCAACACTTTGAGCAATCGGACGCACATCCAGAACAGGTGGAGCTACAATAAAAACGAACATTCAAACCCGATTACATTTGATCAAAATCGAATATGAATAAAAACGCTTACAGTGTACTGTCAAAATGCCGGACGCTGTTATCTCCCCGGCGGCGTTGTCCACGTCGCAGATGTATTCCCCTTCGTCTTCCAGTACGATGTTTTTCAACTCCAAACTGCGATCCTCGAGAACCTTCAGCCTAGCCAAGGGCATATTACCACCACCTGCCGTCCTCCGCCATAAAACGTCGGGTACTGGATCGCCGCCGACTTTGCACTGAAAAATTATGCTGCTTCCGGCTATGGCCACGGCGTCAGCCGGTCCGGCAATCATGAAAGGTTTTACTGCAAAGAAATTTCACCTCTCGTATGAGCTATAAAAAAGAAGAATCTCTTCGAGGATACGTATATCCTTTTGGCAACCTGACGCCAACTTACCGTAAACTCGAAGTGCAGCACTTGAAGACTCTCGCCTACCTGCCGCGTTCGAAGCTATGCATTGGTAACGACCGATGTCGTCTTGGGTTAGATCCTGTATGACTAAATTACCTCCGTCTACTATGCTTATTCTGCAATTTTTCACATATTTCAATCCTTCATATATCTTGTATAAAATATTATATAATATAAGATATGAGAAGAATATTTATTAAAATTAAAATCGATTTCACATTTCAACAATTCACGTCGTACGACATGTTATATTTACGGAGTGTTAAAAAAGCCCCTTAAAGCTCATTAAAGCCTTAAAGAGGTCATAGGTCATATTATTTGGAACATTTTAAACCAAACATTAATTAGTCCAAAGTATCGAAGTTTTCGAGTTATTATAATTTAGATTTTTAAGAAAAAAAATTAAAATCTTGCCCTTACACACTAATAATACCCAAATGAAAGGTAATATAATAGATGAATCTTAATTTTTTGTTTGTATATTGTGTATTTAAATCTATGAATATGAATAAAAACTTTTATATCAACCCAAAATAATTTATAATGTATGATAAATTATAAAAAAACTTCCTGAAGTAAAAGGAAACTAATGTTTTTTTTTTTTGGTATTTCTTGTTCAGAAAAAAACTAAGAAAAAAATTAAGATTCTTCTATTATGTTAACTTTCATCTAAGTATTATTAGTGTGTAAGTGCAAGATTTTGAATTTTTTCTTAAAAATCTAAATAATAATAAGTCAAAAACTTTGATACTTTGGATTAATGTATGTTCGGTTTAAAATCTTCCAAATAACACAAACTATCAACTTTTTAGACTCGAACACCTGTATAATATTTGAGAAGGATTTTTGTAATAATCATGATTGAATCAAAAATTGAATAAATCACATACCTAGAATCATCTTTTAGGTCTAATAATTGGCCGTCTTTCTTCCATACAACTTGTGGCTCTGGAATACCTCGAGGAGGAGAACATTCTAATAAAGCAGTATCACCAGCTACTGCAGTCGTATCAGCTGGTGCTAAGCGGAAATCATCTCTCAACACTAAAAAAATCAAAAAAAAACAATCTCAATATAATACGTAGATTAAATTATTCATAAAACATCAAATATCTAAATTTTCCTTTACGAGCACTTTCACCATAAATATTCTAAGAAACTCATGAAAAATGTACGAAAGTGCGCACTGCGAGTCGCACGAGTCGTTCCACAGTCCTGCGTTCTCCCTGCGAAAATCACCCATTTTTCGCAACCGCTCCAAATTATTAATCGCCGAGATCTGCACAAAGGCCACGTGGGAGAGGCCACACGTGCTCGCAGGCGCATTCTTAACGCAAACCGGCGAAGAATAACTGCGACCGCCCACCCGAACCACCCACCCACCCACCCACCCACCGCGATCCTTTCACGGCAAACGGCCTCGGAAGAGTGGAAAAATAAAAAGGAAAAGCAACGGCCAACACTGGCGGAAGAAAGGAACGCGCCGCGAGATAAATTGATGCCGTGGCGAAATCCGGCAGCAGGTGCTCCTTTCATGTTCCGCCATCGACGAGTGTTTTCCCATCGCGGAAAAGCGGATATCAATTTTTCCGGATATGGCTTATTGTTCCGTTGCGATCGCCGGGGTCCGGTGTCCGCTCGCGGGCCCTAAATGGGACGCTCTTTGATCTCGGGATTGCGAAAAGGAGGCTCACAGACGAGCCGGAAAGAGGCTTCCTTTTGTCGGGGGGGATCGCGTGCGAAAATCGGGAATTACCCGAAATGTGTCTTCGATCGGAATCGCTTGCGAAAAACCCGCGCTTTAATCTAATATCGCATGTGTGCGACGGCGTGGTGTGAGAAATTTCCAATTTCCGCACGCGGAAAGAAATATCTCTTCGACGGGAAAAATTCGCATCTCGTCAAAGATACGAGATTTATTTTCTTTCGTTTTGATGTATTCGTTTTGTATAGGACGAAAAGGAAATCGTATCCAATTCGACCGAGCGCGTTAATTGTGAATCTTTTTCGTTTATTACAACATTCTGATCTTTATCGAATACGTAGTGTTCATCCTCGCGAATATGTATACGTTGTCTAGAAAATGTATAGGTGCACTTCAAGTTAATTAAGCGCATAATACTAGATTTCACTTACATGATACTCACTTGTTATTATATTTAGAAATTAAAGCACAAAGTTTTAAGAAATGATAAATTTAAAAGCACTGTATAATATTATATTCAATATTAACACTTTAATATAGTTCAAATAGGGTATGGAATTATTTTAGTCTGCTGTTCTTTACGTGCTACCAACCGTTTTTCGTTCCCGCAACAAGCGATACTTATCTGTCACTATTCTTAATATATAATATAATGTAAACCAAAAATAAATTATATAAATTGAGTTTACTCTTATTTCTTTAAAATAAAATAATCCCTTCTTGCGATTTATTCATTCAGTTAGTACATTGTTTACGCATGGTTCATGAATGCTCTAGTTAACGTGTTCATTCATACTCCCGAATGCTATGTGTATGCTATCTCTGAGTGATTTAGGCGATGCATGCATTTAAAGAGAATACAACGCAACACTTCGTAACACTTATACATTTCGAAATAATTACGAACCGTCACACGTGCCTTTGGCTTGAATCAAACAATTTCGAAAGCGCACTTGTTCTCATCAAACGCTTAAACTTCGCAATCGCTAACGAGTGCCACGATAGACTGGCGAAGGTTAAACAAGCGAAATTTCCCATCGAAACGTGTGCAATTAACCGGCGCGCTTTTTCCCAGCTCGGATATGTTCTCGCGTAAATCTCCGCCCTGAAACCCGCCCGCTGAAAACCGCCCCCCCTGAAATCCTCCTAGGGGTTGCGGGTGCAGAAACAGCAGGTGTCACGCGCGATAATCTGGGAAGAGTGCGAAGGGAGGAAGACTCGTGCGACAAGACCTCATCCCTGTTTTCTGGCTGCACGTATTGAATGACCCGAAAAGTGTCGCCGTTTTGTAAATTGGACATCTTTTGAATTTTTATGTGCAATCCTTTGAGGTTTTCGATTTTTTCGTGTATTGTTTTGTTTTTGATTTTCAATTTTTACTCAAAATTATTATTAAGTAAATTTATCTTAAGTTACGTCACGCAGAAATATATGAAAGTAATATTAAAAAGTGAAAATTTGAAAAATTGAAAATATTCGATCGAGATTGATTAACGTGGATAAGGATTGTAATGGTTTTCATAAAACTTTTGATGATAAATTGATAAGCACTGTGATAATGATTGTTAATGCATATCAACGTTATATTTATTATTTAATTGAGTATGTTATTAGATAAAACTTATTATCTTGAATAAGTCGTTAATATTAAATTTCATTTTTATCAATCCATAACACATCGTAAATATATTTGTAATGATCCCGACGAGTTGATTAATACTAAATTTCATTAATTTGATAATAATTTTCAGGTGATTTCATTTTAATTGAATTAAAATCACAAACATCATATAAATTGTTTCAATTACTTCAAAATCTTTAAAATGTTTATTTCCAAAAACATATCATCGCTCTAATGGTCGTCGATAAAAATTTGAGTATTGTTACGAATAATTTTCCAAAATTAACCAGTTGAGAAATAAAAATACACTATCATAACAAAATTTATCAATTAAATCATTTTTAAGCCACCCACTACTCTTCACGACTAACTTCAGTATCCGATCGAGTTCAAGTTGAACTCGATTGCGCGGCAAAGTTGCGTCTACACCCTATATAAATTTTATATGAAAATCGCTCTCGTTTTTCTCGAAACTTTAATAAGAAAATCTTTCCTACGCACACATACACGTCATATGAGAATAAAAATCCAAAGTGAAACAACCCGTCGGAATATTGCGGCTCGTGAAATTGCCAAAATCAAGTCAGCGAGAGTTGTGAAACCGTTCTTAAGCTTTTTTATTTGTTTACCCGGAGCATACGTAAGTAGGGTCCCTTACAAAGGTCACTCCCTTTCGACCCTATCGCTTTCACCTTCCTAATTTATGGGCCGAGGATAAAGCTTGCGAAAGAGAAGGTTTGCAACTTTTAAGCTATATTTGCCTCTCGAACAGATAAAAAACAAACAGCGCGTACTTATGCGCGCGCCTCATTTTAAAATTCTGCGCAGCGCGAAACCTTCGTCGGTCTTATTGTTTTGCACGAGTTATATTCACTGAATAGAAAGTTGCTTATTTTGTTATCTGAAAATTTTCTTTAAAACGTGAGTTGATTATTTAATAAATTATATATTAGGCAATGTTATGAAAATAATCCAATTCTTGAAATGAGCAACAAAGTTTGCCTTATAATCAAAGTCGCAGTGACATCTATTATAAAATTTTAAAAATTATAAATAAATGCCTTTTTAAACATATTTCGTCACTCTGGTCTCAACGATTCAACTCATTATGAGATAGGCAGCTGTCATTTTGACAAGTGACTTATTTTCGTATTTTTTTTAAATTTTACAATAGATGTCACTACGACTTCCATAACAAAATTTGCTGCCCGTTTCGAGAATTGGATCATATCCATAACATCGCGTAAGGTACATAAAAAACTGATATTTTCGAATAATCTTTAAAAACAAAACATGCATATTCATTTCGAAAAGATTGCACCACAATCCGTCACCCTTCGCAACAATTTTCGCGGAAGATCGACCGCCGAGAGCGTTTTAAGAGATTGTCGCTTTTCGTTTATAATATTCGATTTCGTTAAGCCGGAACGAGAGTCCTCTTCTCATTAGGGCTAATGCTCCGAAAACGGGGAAGAAGCAGCACCTGAACCGGAATCACCACCCACCCCTAAACCGCCCCGAACACTTCGTTCCTTCGACAGTCCCCTTGAAAAGTCACGCTCCTTCGGAAGTCCTCCCACCCCCCACAGCCCACCCACCCCCGAAAAGGTTCACCATCCCATAATCTGCGTCGACTTATAATTTCGCTCACGCCTGCGTGACTCTTCGCGAGAGCCCACGCCCCCGTCACTGTCGTCATTCATCGGCTCCATATTATTGGGATGATGGTTTTATTTTTTCGTCCCGTCCCACGTTTCCCCCTTTCCATCCGCCAGTTTTACGTGTCCCATTCAAAATTGTCTCCGCACGAGCTCGCTGCTAGATTATATTCCGATACATATTGCGCTCGCTGAAATAATTGAGTCGACGGCTTATTCCACTTCCATTATCTTTTCCCTCTCGTCCCCTTTACGTCGACGGAATTGCGACGGTTAACTTTCAATCTAAATTTTCGTTTTTCCTTGTCTTTTTTGAATTTTGTGTATAAAAACGGGTATCGATTCGACTGCATGACCCAGTCTTGGTGTTTCGTTTCTGTTTGATTTGCCATAAACGCTTCCTGTTGTTAAAATTTTTATCGCGTTTTAAAAATTTGATTCTATTATGAAAGTTGTGAATATTAGTCGTGCAGTTGGTATTTCTATTCATTTTAATGCACGTTTTGTTCGTTTTAAGATACAGATATTTTTTCTAATGCACAAGTTATTTTTTTAATCCATGCTCATTTCAATAAATTTTCAGGTTAAATTCACTTTATTTTATATATTGCACGTTGAAATTATCCCCACTTATCAATCCCTTACAAATATATATTTTTATTATAAAAACAAAACTCACCAGCCACACGCAAAGTTGCATTTCTACTCCTTGCAGTTCCATAAGCATTTGTGGCTTCGCACCAGTATACTCCAGCATCAGAATCTCTTCGAGCATGTGCAGTCCTCAAGAAGAACAAGCCACCAGCTGGTAAGACTACTCTTCTACCTCCACTGATCAGTGGAAACCCATCTTTGAACCATGTGAAGTTCGGTGCTGGAATCCCTTCTGCTTGACATTGTAAAGTGAGTGGGAGATGGCGGGCCACCACCACGTCGGAAGGCTGCTCAATAATGCGTGGAGCAAGATGGTCGAATCCTTAAAAAATAAAAAACTTACATAAAATATATTCGTTTTTATAGAAACTCATAATCATTTACTTGAATTATTATAAATTGAGACTAAATTTTAAATATTGTGCAATATTAATTATAATTTTTCAAGTAAATGTGTATCTTAAAAACTCTTTCGATATTCTAAGTGTACTCATGGATTAGCAACAGGCTGTGGAAAGATTCAAAGTTTCCAACTTGCGGATCGAATAAACTTACTTATGCGCACTATAAACTGCAACCCTACCACTTAAAAATTTTAAACAAGCTTACTTTGAAAATTTTTGATAGAAACACACTACTTGAATACGTTATTAAATAATATTTACGGTGAATGAATATAACTATCAAGTAACATATGCAGTTAATAATACGATTACATAGAACCATTTTCTCCCACATATTTTCGTTACGAAAATATCTTCATCACACTGACACTTGGAGTCGTTTCCCGTGTTATGTCTCTGGAGATCAATTACAAATTAGTTAACTTGTTTCGTATCGTATTTGTACGTGTCGAGTCAGTAAGAGCAGACGTCTGCGGTTAAGCCTTCGGGACTTACCCGCCACTTCAGATAAGTTTTAATCTCACTACGGTCGAATAACTTCTCCATAATCTTTCTGGGATATTTGAGAACGATTCGAATTCATTCTAGATATAACGCGGAGCGTATAAATGAAATGAAACTAGCGCAAAAATTGACTTTCGACTGGATTTTATCGCGAGAAATGGTGTTATAACATTGTCGCTCATTCGGCGTCGAGGCTTTTCCGCCAGTTGGAGTTTTCCTCACACGATAAAAAAAATGTGAAAAAGTATAAGAGAGGCAACACAATAGCGACACGGACTCTCGAGCGAGTACCAAAGCGTGTAATGCACTCAGTGTCGGTGCGAAATTCACTGCACCCTCGCATACCTTTGTGCACACTTCAAGATCGTTTTTTTACTAAATAAATATAAGTAAAATTATGAGTTTGACCAAATTTTCATACTGCCTTCACGAAAAAGATAATTAAAATAAATTTTCGTAGTAAAAAATCAAACAATCAAATTTGACGACTTTCATATAGAATTATATTTTTTTACTTAAATAAAAAAAAAATTAATGCTCTGAAGTTATTATTATAACTTATTACAATTGTCACGATGTCAGTAATTTCGTTTATAACAATTAGCTGTTTTATTGTTATTAAATTATATATTTTTATACTTTTATTAATATTATGTCTTTAAATATAATATCTTTGACATTAAACCTATTCAATTTCATACAAGGGCGAGGCTGCTCACAATTAAAATGTATGATCAAATTTTTTTTATTCATAAATCAGTCCTACGCATCTACAAAAAAGCTTTTTTGAATATGTCACTACTTTTATTGAAATTCCTGTATAAATTTTATAAAATAACCACACACTAAACTCAACTTTTGATTGCGCCACAACACGCGAATTTTTTTTCCATCGACACATAAAAACTCGCACGAGCACTCTCATACAAAAAACAACCAACGATCCGACTTCACGCCGTCCTTTCACAACACCACACTATGGAATCATTAACCGGCTAATGCGGACATTATTAAGTGTTAAATATGAAACTAAATTTGGCTATTTTGAGCCGAAAACGCGACGTCGCGGCTCGTTAAATCCGCATATAAACCGTGAAATATGATGGCGCGGACGCTCCAACGTCACGGCGAGACTCCATAAAAGCTGTTAATATCAGTTTCGAGCCATGGGCCAATATCGCTTTTTCACGCTGTTGCTGATTTATTGGACAATGAAAGTGTGCATTAGTGGCCGTCGAGGCTCTCGGAAAACTGGGAAAAAGTTATGGGGCCGAACTAATGGAGTCGCTTTAAATAAATTTACAACCGCGCGCATAATTCATGGAACTAACTGCACAAAACTAAGATGTTTTATGCATTTCAACTGAAAGCGATTTGAATTTCGCTTGTTTTGAATTTTCAGACGTTAAAAGTTTTTGTGTCATAAATAATAAACGATGTGTTCCGTTACTTATTACGAGATGAAGCACAATTCTTCCATGAATCATTCAATTCATCATTCAATTCAATTCAAATCATCGCTGAATGAATCCAATCCTTCCTCAACTCTTGCAGGTATATTTGAAGTAATTTTCATATCATATAATATGAGATTGAATACAAATTTTTTATAGTATATTATCATCTAGTAGAGGGGACATATACACATTAGTCCTCTCTTTAATACTTAATAATTCATCTTATAATACTTAGTCATCCCTTATTTATTTCATATCATATATCCATCTATCATCTATTCGTGTCCACTGCCAATTTAATTGAACTTTTTCGATGTCAATCATTGCATATTCTTCAAAAAATCTCTTTTTCTGACTTTTTTGATAAAATTCAATAAATATACATCCAATCTATCATACGGCTTCGATCAATAATCCATGCGGAGCTTTAATAAAAGCTCATACGTTGAACATATGACTCAAATTGAATCGTTCCAATCTGTTATCACATACCCTAACATCGTGGATTTTTCAGTCATGTGCAAAAAGATCGTTCATCACAACATCGGCGATATTGCATTCGCCCTGCTTCCGTACAATTTTTCCGTTTCCTCGCAAATGATATGTTTCGCGATTTATTTCGCTGTTGTAATGTCTGAATTTCGTGATACGATCCGAACGATTCCGACGTTTTTCCCAGATACGTGCCACGTTAATGCCGAAATAATTCATTTTCCGATATTTATACCTGCGGCTGCCTAATGTCGAAACAATGTTATGATTTACGATACGTCCCTTCCCCGGAGGCGGAATCGTACTGCAGTTCGAATTTATAAAATTCATATGAACAAATATGAATTGTCGATATCGTGAGTTTGACTAGTTGCAAAATAATGCGATTTGAAATATAATATATGATTTGAACAGTCGTTCAATGTAT
The DNA here is from genome assembly GCA_028571205.2 of Hydropsyche betteni. Lineage (NCBI taxonomy): Eukaryota > Metazoa > Arthropoda > Insecta > Trichoptera > Hydropsychidae > Hydropsyche > Hydropsyche betteni. The sequence goes on along the minus strand of JAOXNN020000065.1, from coordinate 532,780 downwards.
AAAGTTATAATGATATTATAATATATTTGCCATATTATACTAAATAAACATGTATTGAAATATTTTCTAAATATTAAAATAGAAAAAGACGTTTTATAATTTAACTAAAACTTATTCGAATTTTAAGTAAAAAAAATACTAAAGTCGAACTTTTCTTAAACTCGTAACAACACGTTTTTAGTAACTTTAACAATCTTGTTAGTGATTTTTGGTTTATTGTAAATTTCGGTTTTATCTATACTATTGTAAGTGTGAAAGTTTGTTCTGTATTCTGAGTCAAAATAAAAAAAAATATAGATAGTAAAAAAGAAAACAAAAATGTCATTTTTGATGAATTTTGGCCAGAAAAGGTCACAAGATATTAAATCTACGTTTCGTAATAACCAACGAATTTGACAGGTATTGTTAAAGTTTGTACAGCTGATCTAACAATGTTTAAAGATAACATACTTTTTTCACACCTTCAAGCTTTCCTGACTTCACCTTTTGTACAATATAATATATCAAAATCTCCACTTCAAATATTTTCTAGAAACCCTTTTTTTCAAAATATCCATATATTTTAAAATTTATAGAAATCATAGCAAAAATCTTACCTACGATTCTCAAAAACAAAATCCAATCAAAAACGAATCTCAAATAAAATTTTCATAACGGAACTTATATGAAAAGTTTCACGAATTGAATTTCAGCAGAAACAATTCGTTGTGTACAGAATCGTATACACTCACTCTTTTATAGAGTTTCGCTCACTATATGCGTATCATTGAATTCTGTAAACGCGCTTTGCTTTCAGCATAATTGAGCACGGAATCGGACAAACGTTTCGGCTTAATTAAAACCGAAAACACGGCCAACGAACGCATCAGATATGAAAACGGGAGTTTCCCGGGACGGCGGAAAATGCGGCCGCTCGCGTGCTCGGATTCGTGACGTTGATTTACTATTCGGGAGAGAGGTCGTTGGCTCCAAGTCCCGGCAAATCGAATTCTTCGGCGAAGGTTTATAGGATTTGTTTTCTTGCCTTTCGTTTTTCGTGTAAATATCAATTCGGATGCGGAGTCGCTTTTAATTCGCGTTCGAGCGCTTGACGAATGTATCCTGCGGGATCGCGCGTTATTCGAAATTTATTATGCTTTGTGCAACCATAAATTTCGATAATTTAAAGCTCTTCTGTGAGCCTTTAAGGTTTGTGTGTTTGTGTTTTTTATCATATGCGGGTCGTTTTAAAAGTGTCGCAAATAATTTTTCGGTGAATCGATCGATTTAAGTGGGATAAGTTTTCATGATGAATGTGTTTTTGAAATCCGAGTACAGGTTTTACACTTCAAATATAATCATGAGAAAGTATTAGACCATTGTCGAAATAATAAATGAAATAAATGTGTTACACGTCGTATACAAACAATGTAGTAAGATAGTGTTTTGTTAATTTTTTTCGAAACTGAACGCCTAAATTATTCGAAATTTTAACTTCTTATTCATTTCTTTCCTTTCAATCTAACGAAACATTAGCTTTGTAGATAATTTTTTTATCTAACTAAAAAAAAACCATATTCAACCTACCATTGATACTTCCTAGACCTTTAAAAAAAGGGGCATATAAACGATGGTAAAGAAAAGGAACAAGTCCAAATTTTGGTAAAAAGCATCCATGCATTTGTATTTTCATGTATTGATCAAAAAAGTGCCATCTCAATATATTGTAGGCATACATATGTATTTCATTAATTGAATAATAATATCAAATTAAATAATATCATACCTTTCGATTAGGGGTCCCAATCGAATATCTGATTATCTTATATTCGAATATATTTGACTCTTTTTCAATATTCGTAAGTTCGAATATTTAAAAAAATTATCGGATATTATTCGTGCTTTTATTGAGTACATAATTTAAAAAGTTCTTAGGTTATAAAATTGTCTTTATAGTTATGTTGATGATATCTCGACTTTCAGAACTTTTTGATATTTCTGTTTAGGATACGTGACGAATTAGATAACAATGGAGATGCATCCGACAAGATCGAAAAAGCAACCCTAAGTCGAGACAAAAAAAAAATTATAATATTTTATTTTTATCCCTTTTTTTATTAAATATCCCTTTTTATTTTTTGAAAATAGTAAATAGATATCTAATAAATTATATATTTGAATATTTGATTATCCGAATATTTTGCTAATTTCATGTTTGATATCCGAATAATTGTTTTTACGAATATTTGGGAACCCTACTTTCGATGCATAAATTTGAAGTGTAAAACCTATAAGATCAGAATTATTGTAAAATTTTCTTATAATAGAACATTCTCTTGTTATTTAAAATTAATATTCATCCTTTGTTCAATAGAATGAATATATTAAAAAATTTTAACAAACATAAAGAAAGTCCGAAAACTTCGTCAACGGTAAATAACAATACTTAAAATAAGTCGAAGACCGTTTTTCAGCATCGAACTTCGCGACCTCCGCACGTACCGACTCACATAAAACATCTGAAATTCTCGGCGCGAAACGGCATAATTGCCCTTCGACTGAATTTTAATATGGTTTTTAGCATTTTGTCGTTTACATTATCGCGATTGCGAGAGACGACGAGCCTCCTCCTTTTCGCAGGCCCCGTTCCTTTTCGCACTCGGCCGAAAAAGGATGGAGTTTCTGAAATTGTCTGAGCAAAGCCGCGCCTAATTTACTGGACGTTTACGTGTCCCGAATAACGGAGGAGCTTTTCGCGAGAGCGGCAGAGCTTTTGAATAGTTATGAGCGTCGGGGGGAAAGCCCGCGGAAAGCTCCCGAAAAGCACACAATCGCACGCTCTGAGCGATCGCTAATTTGACATTTCAATTCTTTTCGTTCGCTCGTTGTTAACGTGTATAAACGCGTGGAAGAATTGGGATCGTTGCGTGTTGATGTGGAGGGGAAGATCTGGGATAGGTTTTTTTGAGACTTGGGTTGTCTTTAATCATGCGTAGTACGTTTATTTTTTATAAAAATAGATTTTTTACGTTTTTTTTTCAATGTGAAAATAAATCTTTTTTCATTAACGGCATTCTGAAAATTCTTTAAAATTGGCTTTCCAATTATGACCTTTATTTAATGAAAGTACTTGTGACTTTTTTATTTTATGAGCTTTTATTGATTTTTCGCACGAAAAGAATTTTCAGTGTACCAGAAGGGTTTATAACTTTCTTCGAGAGCTTCACTATATTTCCAACATAAATCTTCGAAATTAAGTCACTATTTTTACAACATAAATCTTTATGAACAAATATCCAACGCTCAATTGACAGAATAACAATAAATTGAGAACTTATTAAAGCATGCGTCATAAAATAATACTACAGCAGTATCAATATCGAATAGATTTGAACTCTATGAAGTCAACTTGATCTTGTTATAATATTATATTTTTTTTCTTTACAGTTCACATTTAACTACTATATCTACGTCTATGGGAACTTACCGAACTGAATACAAATAAATTACATAAAAAATCATTTCGTTTTACATTATTTGTAATATATTCTTATTATGTAAGCGAACCTTGGATCAAAAAAAATTTCAACTCTTCTCTACAAACAAATACCTAATGCTTACACCACTTTTTCTATTTAAAAAAATTGCTTACGCTCAAATTTTCACAGAACTATTTCACGTGTACGTCAACCACTATTTAACTACCACACACACACCCTTCCTAGAATAATCCAACTGAACCACTCGATACACGTTTACGGTCGAGTTTTCAGCCGTGACTGAAATAATTTTCGCAATCGTCACAATGGCCAAACGAACGTTACGCGAACCGCGACCACCATAAAGGGCATAAAAGCGTCCGCTCGGTTCAATAGAGAACCTTTTGCGGTCCACCCATGGATATCATCAATCTCAATATAAACGATTCAAAGTTCGAAATCGCGGATAGCAACCGGTCATCGGTCAGAGCGCGTCAACCTTCAATGTTTCATACACATATGTACCATATATGTGTGTTGTATGCATCATACCGTATTTGTTGTTTTACTATGGGATAGTCTAAATCTGTCAAATTAATTTTCTATGGGTCAATTTTGATATTTGCTTCAACTAAGTATATATTGATTTTAATGATACATAACTTCAAAGCTAAGCTATTGATGCAATCATTCACTAAACGGATTAAAAATAAATATTATTTAAATTTTCAACTTTTTGAGTTATTTTTTTAATTATCTTGTCATAAGATGATTGTAATGAATTCTTATATTTAAGAAAGGACTATGCAAAGCCTGAAAAATTGATATGAATTCACTTCTGTGCGCAATTCGTCTTCACATGTTATTTGAGCTCTTTCATTTCGATATGTAGAATCCAGATTCGAACCACCCACAAAGATATATTATAGTTAAACTGAGAATTTCCCGACGTTCATACGGGGTGTAATTTGGCCGCAAATAGCGAACCGTACAAATCGCCTACATCATTATTTGCACGGATTTCTAAGCGAGCTTTCGTTCGCTGACGGATTATCGAAACGATTTCGCACTCCCACACGTACAGGATGTTTTAAATATTTTTCAATACATAAAATGAGTCTATTATACTAATAATATAATAAGTTCCCTTAATTTTGGATGACTCATACAAATTACAAACATTACGAAAAACACGATTAAATTGGGATATTAGCACTTTTATGATAATGCACATAGTCGTAAAGAACCAAAAAGCAATATCGTCCCTTTTAATAACTTCCTTTATATCTTAGGTAAACAATATCAAAGTACATCATATAAGACATCAACTGATCAAATTTTAGAAAATTTTCCGTATCATCCTATATTTTACCTGCGAAGTGGAGCGACACGGGATTTAACGCGGTTCGCAATTACAGTCGCATATTTGTCTTCCGTGCCGGCTGCCGATCGATCCAAACAGACGAGAACACCTATAATATAACATAAACATCCAGCTAAGACTGTATATAACCGAGACGAGAATTGCGAGAATTCTCGTCTCGCTGACAGACCGGGACACCTGGAGACGTCACCGTTAACTAATGACACCGCAACCGTTACCCGCTTGTTAGTCGCGCATACCGAAAACAATTTTCGTACCTAGGCAGTTGAATGTATCGCATTTATGGAAGATAACTTTCTCTTAATGTGCAAATGAATTTGGAAGGTGGTGAAAGTAGTTGGGATTAAGTATTATGATGTTATACGGTGTTTTGAGGTCGGTGGGATTGGAAGTTTTTGGATGGACGTTCGAAATGTTTTGTTTGAATTATTCAATTTTTAAATATTTTAAACATAAAATTGACATATTATATAATACATATTTTTAACTTCTATACGATATAATAAATATGTTATTAACAGTAAAAAAAAATTTGATACAACAGATGCGTCACAACACTCAAATCCTATTTTTTATGATGCGCATCTTAGACAGATTAAAATTCGACGGGGACGGTGTCAATCTTCTTTATTTTAATTTTGATATTTTCACTTTTTTGCCTCTCGTGTTCTGCAGACGAGAAATTAATCTGTCCGTCTTAATCTGCTTTTCGGAACAACTTGCGCGGGAAAATTATTAAATGCAGCAGACAGACGCGTCCCCTAACCCAACCGTCAGACAAAGGAAGGGATGACTGATTTTTGAAATTGAATTTGGCGCCGTTGTGAACGAGTGTCTATGATTCGATTAAGATTATAACTTTCACTTACGCGAATTATCTGCAAACAAGTTTCATGGGGAAAAAACGATCCCTTATGCTAGCGCGTAGTTCTTAGTTACTCTCTATTATAAATATTTTATTTTATTTTAATTTGTGTAAAAATTTTATACCTTCAAAGATAAAATTCAGCGATGAAAAGTAATAAAATTGTTAATCAAATTTTATGATGGTGTGTCGGCGAAAAGTTGAGCGCGCGAAATTCGAAACAGTCTCCATTCAAGGAAATTTATATTGCATTGAAAATTGCTCAAATGGACGTGGATGAAAGCCGACAATAAGTGAAAATTGAGCACAATGTCGGTGAAATATGGGCGGCGGGACAAAAGCCCACAACGGAAGAAGGCCCGGAAGCTGGGCCACGACCAGGGGTCGACAACACCGATGCTTGTTTTTACTTTGCACCCTTCATCTACATCAAATATTAACAATCTATCTAGTCTTTGTTTCGTTTCTATTGATATTTAAATTTTATTTAAAAAAATATACATATTTTTATATGATATAATAATTAAATCCACATAAATATTTTCTATCGAAAAAATATCGAATATCGAATCGAAATTGTTTCTTATGAATATTTCTTGGCACTTTTCTGTAGCCAAGTTGCGCATAGTAGAATGGCAAATATTTGCTTTCGCATACGTAAACAGAAAAATCCATTCGCCGACAGTATTATAACGCAGTCATTTTCGGACGACGCCAATAAAAGCCCGCTCAGAGGGAAATTTCATCCGGGAAAGCGGAAAAACTATTGCGGTATCGTTCCAATATAATATTTTATGACCCGACGACAATCTGCGGTTCTCTTTTATATAATACAATACGAAAAGTCATAAGGGGATTTCCTCGGTTTCGATTTGCCTCGTGTGAATATTACGTTGCGTTCATTTCTTATTTTATATTCGCGGCGGTCATAAACGCGTCTTCATGAGTATTTTTCCGTTTTTCTTTTTAACATTCATTGTATTGTGTATGGAGAAGAATAACGACGTCGAAGATAACCTTTATCGGGTCGGAATAACTTTTCTACGTATTCTTGCGATTTTCCGGATCAACGAGCGCAAAATGGAGATAGTATTGAAGACGCTTCGAGGCTCTTGTATGGTTGATATTTCGCGATAAACTTTAGTTCCTTTGATGGATTATATTTTCTTACAAATTTATAAATACGCCAGCTTTTAGTTTCGTTCAGAAAAATAAACATAAGTTTTCTAATAAATCATAGCTGATATTATCGTTGAACGATAGTATCGTTATTTTTTTCCAGTATTATTTGAATAAGCGTGAAATTTATTAATCTATTTTTGAAATAGTACAGGTAAAACAAATATAATCATTCCATATATTTTTGAACAATATCGTTTAAATTTTTATATGATATTAATTGAAAAAATAATGAATTACAAATCATCGGCTTAAAAACAAATCGCATAAAAATTTCAATCAGTACATCGTGCACATACACACGCACATTCATCAATTTTAATTTAACACAAAACGAACCCGACAATTTTGCATAATACATCACGAAAACACTCCGTAACAACGAAATGAAACCGCCAAATTTAGCAGTCAATCAACGCGCGAAAACAACGTGCATTATTAAATTACGACATGCGAACGCTCAATCTCAATCCGACACATATCCAATAAAAACACCGTCTGGAGATTACATCGTTACTCTCACTGTATATAACACATTATACACTTTCGATAATGGCGACGAACGTCTTTTGATGTTCCCAGGCTGGCGCGTAAATAAATCTCGAACATCACTCGATTAAATTAGTATAGATTTCCGGGCAACAAAGCCCCAACGCGGAAAACCCGAAGACAATGAAAATCGAACTAGATACTCGTGTATTCGTTATTATATCTATGTGCAGTCGAGTTTTGATTCATATTGTATTTGATTTGAACGGTGCTAATAATTTTTTATCATATATAATTTATGTTGCATCTATGATATCTATCAAAGTTATCGGGAGGTTTCGAGGTTAAGAGGTTTCGAATATGATTAGATGGTATTTTTCATAACTTGATGATAGTAGTATAGTCAGTATAGTCAGTATAGTCAGTATAGTAATATAGTCAAAGATTTCGACATACTATATATTCAATGGATTATCAGATTTTTTATATTATCCGATACTATTTTTTATTATTTAGTGATAGTAAAGCAATAGTTTAAATTATAAAAGGAAAACATTTAAGTGTTTGAAACTAGCAAATTTAAATTTAAGCTGGAGCAAATTTTCGAAATATTGATGAAAAAAAGGTTTTCCTCTTTAGTTAACGCTATATAAGTTGTAGGCATTGATGAAATATTATAAATATACAACTTAAAAGTAGATAAAGTTTTTAAAAATAATAAAAGTAATTTAGCAATCTAAAAGATCTGAAAATATATATATAAAGGGCATTACAAATGTATCGCTTAAATCGAGACTCGAGTTTACATATAAACGTATCGAAGTGTATGTGTGTCTTTTATGCTTCGGCACAATGAAAACTGATAACTCGATCCGGTGAAAGAGTTTTTGTTGTTGTGCTTTCGTACGCCGACAAAAGCTCTCGTAACGCTATACCACCATAAAAGCTCTCGCCGAGGCTTTTGTTTGGCGCCAGACGTGTGTGTATATGTGTGCTTTTAAAAAACGATATACTGCCGATTTATACCTCGGATGGATTCTCTTTGCGCTTTCAAAATCTTCGAAGCTTTTCCGCTATTAATTATGATACTTCCGCCTAGACGCGTACTTAAATACGACACGTTGAGCCTTATAAATTTCAACGAAAATTTTGCGTTTATATTATTCATTATGAATATAATATTTGATAAAAGATGATATTTTTTTATAAAAAATTAATCTCAACATATTGTGAAATTTTTTTATCTTCAATATTTCAACATAACTATCTTTGGATTCTCATTTCGGATAGCAAAAGTAATCTAAAACACTCAAAAGAATCCAATAAACATACGCAAAACTCGAAACAGCTGTTTCCGATCGCACACACGCCACAAACACGCCCACGCGAAAAACGCACCCGAAACCATTCGGTCGAACAAAACCGAATAAAAAACCAATCCAAAATAAAAAGTAAAGACATAAGAAATCTCACCATAGCAAAAAGTGAAGCCGGCCACCGATAGAAGAAGAAGAAGTATTGTCTTCTTTCTTGGGGTCATCTTCTTCAGTCTGGCCCGCCCCACGTCACCATCACGCTCAGGTCATATTTCGCGGTCAACTTTCTTACTTTTGCTTCACTGCGAAGGCCTCCCCGGCGGGGTCCTTGCGGGAAAAAAGAAAATTCGGGTAAATAAACAATAAAGCCGAGTTCGGAAGTTCGCCCGAAAAGGAGGCATCCAAGAATATGGGTCAGCGAACTTCCGGGATGCGATTAATCGGACGCAATTTTTCAATTTTCGTTCGTCGGAAAAATTAACTCGCGGAAAAGTCGAGGAAAGTTGCCGCCGCCGGATGTTGGGGGTGGAAACTTTAAAATTACATTTTCGCGAACGTTTTTCTTTCTGCGGCCGGATTCTGATACTTTTTTTTACTTTTGCGAATCGTTTACGTGTTTTTTTTTTTCATTTTTTTCAAAGGCTGAACGCGAACCTTTTCGTTAAATAATTTAATAAAACTTTCAGGCTTGCGTGTTTGTCGTGACCGACGTACATATCGGTCGTGATTGATACGAATCGTTAAATAATCTTATTAGTTGCACGAATTATACGATTATTACGATTTAGATTGTATTGTATATTATTTAAATTAATACCCATTTTAAAGTACGAAAATAAAACTGTTAATTTTTTTAAATTATAGAAATATTTCGTATGCAAATTGTCAGAGTAATCATCTGATTAGGTGTCGCTTGAATTGCGCAAATTAATATTGCGCGAATGTTTTGTTTTATTATTGCTGATATGTTTAATTCCACTGTGACGCAATACTCTATTACTAAATTATACATGATTATCGTAATCTTTATATTTTCATTATTATGATTTTTTTATGAATACGCGTACAAAGTAACCATATGTTAGATAATTTCAACATCGAATTTGAAGGTTAATTCAACAAAAAATAAGTAATTTTTATTACACTCGAATAGCTAAATATATTATATTATATTACAAAAAACTTCAATGTCAAAAAAATCATTATAATTATTCAAATATCTAAAACATTAATTGATTATTTTAATTTTATTGCAAATTTATTAAAATTAGCAATATTTTTCTTTTAAAAAATTTTGCAATTCTACTACCTTCAAAATTTTTGCACAAATTAAAATTCATGCACATAAATCTTATTTCAAATAAAAAACCAACCAAACACTTAAAAAAAAATACAAAACTCAAAAAAAAAACAACATCCATATGCGACGAAACGAACCGCGAAACCGACCATAACAAAAACATACATAGTCAACGCATTCGTCACATTGGCGCCCCTGTTTCCGTCGAAAACTTCCACTCGGAGCCGGCGCGCGCGAACTGTCAGTTTACGTATTGGCGCGAAAATTCAAACCGCGGCCCAAGCAGACGCGAATACGGCCAGGCCCGCGCACGGTCTGCGAACGACTGACTGTCGCGCGGCCGAACCCTCGAAGACTGCCCCTCCCCGCCCCGCGCCCCTGCGTTTCGCTGTCTGGGCCGCGGGGGACGGCGGGGGGCGGTAAATACCAGGGGTGGGTCTTGGGGGTGAGTCGATATCTGCGATGCGAACTGTTGCGTAACTGTTGATCTTTGATGCGAGTGTTCTTATTGTGGTTTTGCATGTGTTGGGCGTCGTTTTGTGAAATTGCTCAGTTCGCGTATGACGCAATATGGGTTTGCGTCGTTTGTGAAAAGTGTAGTGGGATGGTGTTTTTTGATGGTTTTCTAAACTGTCTTCATTTTTCGGAATCTGAACTTCTTTTTCGTCGCCTTCATTTCCACCTAACAAAATTTCAAACGTAGTAAATGATAATTTTTAATCTTAAGTCTTAAATTTTAAATTTTTAAGAGCTTAAATCTATGATCTTTAATTCAAGGTGTCCTTATTGTAGTTTTTCATGTGTTAGGCGTCGTTTTATGAAGATGCTCAGTTCGCGTATGACGCAAAATAGTTTTGTATCGTATGTGAATAGTGTAGTGGGATTGTGCTTTTTTGATGGTTTTCAAAACTGTCTTGATTTTTCGAAACCTTAACTTTTTTTCGTCGCCTTCATTTCTATTTAGCAAAATTTTAAATGTAGTAAATGATAATCAGAGCTTAAGTCTATGATCTTAAATTCAAGGTGTTCTTTTTGTGGTTTTGCATGTGTTAGGCGACGTTTTTTAAAATTTCTTAGTTTGCATACGTCACAAAACGGTTTTGCGTCATATGTGAATAATTTAGTGATGTAGTGCTTAGTTGATGTTTGTCAAAATTAAACGCCTTCATTTTTCGGAATTTGAACCTTTTTCATTGCCTTTCGATGCACTAAACAATATTTTATTCTTGTATAATGGATAACAATGACTTTCAAATTAATTTAATAAAAACTAACCTTACCTATATAACGCAAAAAAATTAATGTCGAAAATGATGCATAGTATCTATGTATAATATAATATAACATAGAGACCTTAATTTTTTTTACATTTTTATGATTATGATAATAATAATAAATATAAGAATATTCCATATATATTATTTTTTAAATTAAAATAATGAAATGGATTAGAAATGGATCATTATTGATTTCCCAAGTTATGTAATAAATGGTGTGTTTGATATTATATTGATTATTTCGCTGTATTATATTAAATTTAGATTGAAATATGGATTTTATTTCAAATGATTGATGTAGGTATTAAACTTATTTTTGTTACAAAAAATACCATGTTTTATGGATTTTATGGATTTTATGAATACCTACCTATAGATAATAAATTAATCGCGTAAATAAATTCAATTGCACTTTGGAATTTTTTGAATTCGTAAAAAACATTCACATTTATGTTATTGACATTTTAATTAAACTCTATTGCTATTTTTCGATGAACTTAATTAAAAATCAAAATTTATATTCATGTCGAATGATTGAATTTTTTTATGTTCCATAAAATCGTTTGGATATTTCGAATTCTGAGTAACAAAACATGAAATGGAATAATATGCTTTATCGTGCACGCACAAAATGCATATCTTCGATATCCATTATTCTAGCAATTTCGGTGGAAAATGTATTTTGATTTAATTTTACGCACTATTTACTCCGTCGATATATACATATATTTGAATTCAAATCATATAAATCATTTCTGTTTTGATATTTCCGGAATCATTACAAACGTATTTATATTACATAAATAACTCAACAATCGATCACCGAATTTTCCGTTCAATAAACAAGATAAATCTTTCAAAATTCCACTAATTAGAATAATAGGATTTACGCTCCGCGCTCGATATACTTAGCTCAACAAATAGAACATGCTAATTATAATAAACACCAGTTAATACTTATATTTATAAATCAAGCCGAAATCATGTTCAAAACCAGTTCCATGCCCAGAAATATCCAGTACACAAATTCAATGAATACAAGTGCGTTATCAGATCGGCGGAAATTTATACATCGAACAGAATAACATTCGCAAGCATGTAAATGCGTTGTTCCTTAAATGCGAAAAGCTCGATCATAATTTTTAATTTATCAGATCAATTCCACGTGTAAAGGAAGGTGAACATTGTGTTGACTTACACAACAAAAACGAATATAAACGTCCCGATAAGCGCTTTCATTAACCGGACCGGGCGGCAATTAACCCACATATGCCGAAATTCGGAAAATTGCGCATATTAATTCGCCTTTTTACGATTCGGGCATGAATATTTCCACGAATATGCTCTATTGAATTTTCTTATTGCAACGTATGGGGGTATTGAGTGTTTTGCGAAAATATGCCGGTATTGTTATTGTGCGTGGATATGAGACTTCCTTTATGTTATGCTTTGTATATGAATACGTAATAATATACGAGATTATATAGGTATAATAGACAGTTTCTAGACCATGACAGGTTCTGGACCAAATGCGCTACTGGACCAAATGCGCTACTGGACCACACGCGCAACTGGACCACAAGCGCTTCTAGACCAGAAACTTAAACTTTTACTGTCGGTATAATTGACAGTTTCTAGACCATGACTGGTTCTGGACCACACGCGCTACTGGACCACAAGCGTTTCTAGCCCAGAAACTTAAACTTTTATCGCTGGACATATCAAGAAGACATGCATGTTAATTTAAATCATAGCTTAAGTCATCTTTTTAAAAATTGCCACTTTCACTCATAATTTTTTCAAGTTTCGTTATAAATGAAAGTGACTTAATCAATTTCCAGTTCCAAAACTATTTAAATATTCAAAAACATCAAATCTCAAATATTTTGCAACAAATAAAAGTAGAGTTACGCTACTTTCAAATATAATATAATATAAAGGCTCATATATCAAAATAATCAAATCGATGTAAAAATCGTACCAACGACATAATTAATCTGTAAAACGACAAAAGTGACACTCCGAACAATTTTTTTTCCAGAAAACGAAGCACGTTTTCCGACCTCATTATACTGTCACGAGTGTCTGGCGATGAGACATTTAAGATTCATTCCTCCTTCATCTCGTCCAATTAATTTCCCTTTAAAAAAATACTATTTTTACCGATTTCAAAACCGAAGACGAAATCTTTTAACAAAACGGCATACGTCCGCAGAAAATATAACGCACGTCGATCAGCACTTTTGCGTAATGAGCGATCGCCGTAAAATTAGGGGCAACTTCGAATCGGGGATTTGATTCTTATCAACTCCAAGATAAATTCCTGCTCGGTTTAATGGCGGGATTATGTGGTGTTTTGTCTGGTTCATTTATGAGCGTTGTGAATCTCCCGAGCGTCATCCATTTAACTCATTAGTACGAGCTTGGCGCCGAGACGACGCCGCTAATAAATGGTCCACACCTATGGAATTACACGAATTTATATTTCAGCAGTTCGAAATAATGATCTCGTATATGTGTTAAGTTTTTATCTTGTTTTATTGGTCGTTAAGCGTGTTTACATGTTCTTTGAAAAAAAGTTTGAAGTCGATTCGGAATGGTTAGTCGAATAAGCGTTATATGTGAATGATTAATTATAATATAATATAATAAAAATATTGATATGATAGTATCTTGAATGACTATTATAGTAAAGTTTTTACAGTTCAAACTCAACCTTTTAAACTTAAAATTTAATTATAGGATATGATAATGCCCAATCCTCTTTTTACACAGTTTCGAAATAACACGGTTCAAACAAGAAGAATCAATTATTTTTTATACGGTTATTTCACTTTAAGTCGGTATTAGAATAAATGTATTATTATGCCACAATCTTAAGATTCGGTGCAGGACAGTACACTGTTATAATTGTACTATGTAATCATAGTTGTTAAATAAAAAATTTCGATGTTTTTTGATGTTTGTACGTGGCAACAATTTTTCGTATTATACATTTTTGGAGGACTAGGTTTACTGAAATATTTTATTGGTCTATTGTTGATAATAAATTTATTCAGTTGAATTTTAAGTTAAGTTTTAATAGTAGAATTTGAGTTTAAAAAGTTTAATTTGACGTGTAAAAACTGTAATAATACGATTTTTCAGATTAATTAATATCAGGATTAAACTTTTAATAATGCGGTGAATGCAATTATTTTGTTCAAAGTGCAGAAAAGTTTTATTTGATATTCAATATTCATAGGTTTTTTTTTTATTATTATACAAATAAGTCTTCAGCAAAGCTAACTTATTAATTTTCCTATTATAATAGAAGCCGAGTTGAATAACACTTCGACATAGAGTTTAACGCTGCGAAACCTACGAAAGTTTCGAAACTGCACCGCTCATTAATATCAACGTATTATTTATCTACAACCAAACTTCAACTCACTTATACGCCAAGTTTCATATCATATTACAATTTTTTTTATACTTGAAACAGTTTTGATACGGCGAAATTATTCCAATACATTAATTAAAATTTACGAATCCGGTATACTAAAAATCGATACAAAAATCGCGCATGCATATAAGAAGTCTCGTTTAAAGTTTTCAGCGGATTTTTTTGCATCGGCGTCTAAATAAATTACTGGAGTTTCAAAAGTGGTGGGAAAACTCAGATGTGCTCGAAAGTTAAACAACAATTTATATTTTGCGGCGCAGAACGAGCAATCTAATTTTTACCGCGGCTTATCACAATATAATTTCCTCTACAGAAATTCGGGCAAATATTATTTTATGTCGGCCGTTTGTAACTGACATTTCGTTTCTCGTGTATATTTTGTTCGCGCGCGGGCTTTCTTTTTTTCCACATTATATATTTTATTTCACTCTTTCCGTTAACTTTTTCCTTTTTTGGCTCGCCGTATGCAAATATTTTTTTTGGCCGTGCAATCTCAAATTGAAATCGGGAGCCCGTTTCAGAATTCTTTCGACTTATGAGCGAAACGAACTTTTTTCGCCCGTTGAGAAACTTTCGCTCGGTACGCTTTTATTCATGCGCCTTATCTGCGCTTTTTTTCCGCTTTTCAAATTGACTCTGCCATTTCGCGCAAATGTGCAATTTTTTATATGCAAAAAACAACGTTTTAACGTGTTTGATTAAATTAAGAACCGACGTCGAGTAGTCTGATTAAATACCGCGATCGTGACACGCAAAATCGCCGGCAAACTTTTCCGAATTAACATTAGGTTTTTTTGTATGATTCGATAAGTTATCTGAACGTTTAAAATTAAATAGATACGGAGACGATATGCAAATTGCACATCCCCTCTGTATACTATAAAACGCATAATTGGTAATTTATAGGCTTCAGTCTCTGCGGATTTCCACATAAATTTTCCACAGTTACGCGCTTGTCTCTTGAAGTAATTAAATTATCCACAGAATAACTCCATAGCGAAATTATTTACAGATTATAATGATAAACGTTTCGCAGTCATGCAACGCATATATTTTTCAAACTATTCATCAGTGCAGAAATAAAAGGCGATGATTTTTTAAAACGTTTCAAAACATTGTCCCATTTGTATCAAATATATTTTAATAACAAGTTTCGCGTTTTAGCCCACTCTACCATAATTTATGTCCGTATGCTAATTTACGAAAAGCTCGTTCGCAATGAAAACACATAAATTAAAACGTTTATTTTCGTGATCATGTATACTAAATTCATGAAAAAAACTTGTTTTGCACCCCCGTCCCTCAGTACATTTTTTCAAATATAAGGCAGTACGTTTTGCGCATACGATGAAAATGTTCATTGTTATTCCGACATGAAAGGCTAATGAAAAAGGTTAACCTTTTTCGTCGACGGACGCTACAACTATATATGGGTCAGAAGGAAAACACGTCTATACTTTGTACATGTGTCATTGACGAAATAAAATAATTAGATCCCGCGTAACACAATAAAGCATGTCGATGTTCTTGGAAAATGTGCGGGTATAATTTTCCGACTATTTTCTCAATTTTCACCGAACAAACAAAAGGCTCCAACCCTTGGTCATGTTTGCCGTTTATCGCAAATCTGACGCCATACAAGCCGGACGTACGAGAACGTCACGCCATTTATTTTATTTATATTTACCGCGCACAATCTGGTTTCGAGTTAATTTTTAACTTTTACAACAATGTAGCTTTGCATATATTATATTCGAAGAATTTCGTACACAGTCGTTATCTCGAACGGTATGTTATTTTTTTATATGATTTAATGGCGCATCGCGTTTTCATCGCGGGTTTTCATCATGTGATTTTACCGTGCAATAGTTTTGATATACGAGTACGTTTCGTTTGAGAAATGCAATATTATGTGTTTTATTAAAACGATAAATTTTTACGAGGACGCCCCTTATTTCGTTGACATACGTTTATATTATCTTTTCTGCTCACAGACACCGGCAGCATTCTGCATTCAGTTTTAATATGACGTTTCGAAATTATAAATATGAATTATTTCGAAATGGAGTTCTTCCACAGGACGACTTTATGTCGTCCCTGAATAAAATTCATATTTAACACGTTTGCGAGGATTAAAATATTTGACACGCTCCGATTATTTTGTATAATAAAATATTTGGATGAATGCATTACATTCTCATGCACTGAAAATAATATTTTGTTCCATCAATTTGAGTTATAAATCAATGAAAATTGGAAAAAGAGGGTATTAAGGTAATCTAATGAAATATTCAATAATAAAAATTATTAAAATAATAATAATAATAAAGACATCGGCCTTACGGCGATAAAACGTTGACACGCATTATGATTTTATTATACTCTTTACTGTCAACAGTTATCGTTATCGCGAGATAAAAACGGTGTTTAGAAATTCCTTTAATTTCCAGTACACGAACAATCAAGGTCGTAGCCAGGTTTTTTTAGGGGAGGGGAGGGCGAAGCACAATTTTATATATGTAAGCAATTGCAAACAATGGAAACATGCTGTTTTTTTTAATTTGAAGTAATTATAATTAATAAAACTATAATGTTTGTAAAATCAATATATAGACGGAAGTGACACATCTCAAAATTTCTCATAATTTATGTATAATCTGTCAATTCAGGGATAAGAGGACCCCATAGCTGGGGGGGAAGGGGAGCTACGGCCATGCTAACAATCCTATAAAACTTTCACTCCAATAACATTTCCAAATATAAAAACCCCTGTCACGCTTTATAAACCGCATTTACTCCGCGACCATTCCAACAAACGAGATTAACATCGCACATTTCCAAAGCCATCTCGCTAAATCTTCGAAAATAAACCGAGCCCATGCAAAGCGTCTAGAGGTCACGGGGACGGCCACAACCCGAACTCGAAAATCCAAAAACTTCAAACGATCCATCATTCGCGTCCGAGATGGGACCCGGCAGATACGCGACCCACACCCACCCCAAAGGCCCACCCCTCACCACCCACCGGGCGCGAATTGTCGGCGACAGCGCTAATTATTTTTAACAGCGAAGCTCGCAGATCGGACGGGTCCTCGGACAGGACGATAACAGGAATTAATTCGACCTGTGGGCGGGCCTGGAGACCTGGAAGGCCAGGCCCGCAAGAACAATGGCTTATCGTGTCGCACGTAACGCTGGTTTGTTTGCTGAATGATTGCGAGGGCGGCTCGCGTGCCGCCTAACGACCCCTGAGACCGACCCGGCTCGAAACTGGGTTACCCAACCCCGGGTTCCGATAGTTGTCGTTTTATAAGTGAGGGTTTTGATTTTTCATGGGTTCGGTCGTCGGATTGTCTTGTTGGATGTTGTTTGTTCGGTCGGTGGATTAGATATTGGACATTTTCATTGATTCAGATTGAATCATTCAATGTGAATTTTTTTTTCGGTATATTATTTTGTAATTGTTAAGAATGTATTATACTTTCATATAATTTTATGTCACAGTCCAAGTGTATTTCAATCCGTGTATTACATATTTGGATCGGTCATAGATAAAAAATTTTGGAGGTTGAATTGGTTAGGTTGGGTTTGGTTTTTTCGATAATTTCATTTGCTTTGATAGGAGTTTCAGGTTAGGTGTAATATACATGGACAATGACATACACAATTTTTTTTCGTTAGATGTTTAATAAGGAAAAAGTATCTTCTAGGAAGTTGATTATTGAAAATCATTAAAATTTACTCAGATTAAATATACACACCATCGCGTCCATCTATTGATTGCTAATGCTAGGTGATTGATTCTTGAAAAATAAATATGGTAATTAATTTTAAGAGATACCAAAGACTCCCGCATTTTTTGGATTTTGTTGAAAGTATTCACGCAACTAACATCTGAAGACTACCTACCGCGCCGGTTGCCCCATGCGTGTTATCGCATATAATTCAGACATTTAATTAACAATAAGTATAAATATTATTGTGTAGGTATATTGTTAAGCCACTTCTGTTCGCTGTTTTTTTTATTAGATTTTTTTTTCTTCGATTTTATGTATATGTTATAGGCCGATTCTAGCTCAGGCCGATTCCAGCATCAAAAACTGCTAGTATCCTATATTATGCTTTAT